>JABUQX010062547.1:17500-33190 GCA_015478945.1 Trachelipus rathkii | reverse complement strand
ATTATTATTATTATTATTATATATTATTATATAATTATTATATTATAATATTATTATTATTATTATATTATTTATTATTCTTCTTATTATTATTATCCCGTTCATCTTACCCATCCCTTCCCCAGTTTATGTCCCTTCGTATTCCTGTTCTCTCTCTTCTGAGAGTCTCCCCATTCCCCTGACTCCTGGTGGCTACCGGGCTTTTTCCCCTGTGTGTGTCATATGCCAATCTTGCCCTCCTTCCTACGTGTGAGGACAGGTTAAAAAAAAAAAACCCAACCCCAAAATTGTTATTGTCGCCTTTCTCTGGGCCGCCTATTGTTGAGGAACCCGAACCTTGCGTAACCTGTGAGGAGGCTGTCCTGCAATTGGGCGCATAATTTTGGGCTTCGCGTCTTATCCGTGTGGTGCACGGCTTTTATTTTCTATCTTCGGGACTGGACGCGGGATTCCGAGGAGCTTTCCCGAGGCCACACCCATAGTTCCACCCTAACGGGGTGGGGTTTCTAGATGGGAGGTGTTATGCTCTGGGCCTTTGGTGGACGCGGTTACTGCTGTTACGCTCTCGGGATTTATGCTTATATTCATCATTTGTGTTAAGCGTATTTGTGTTTATTTATTGCGGTGCAGATGTTTTACAGAGTAATTTCTTATGGAAAAAACTAAAAACAAGTTAAACGTTTTCAAGAAAGGCGGCAATCACCATCTGTTGGGCCCCCAACCCGACCCCTCTCCTAGCTGTGTTTCAGACCAGCGACCACTAGGGACTTTGATTCCCTTGTTGATGAAATGGTTGGTCCTCCACCATCCAACCCAATAGTCCTCAATTATGGACCCGTTTCAAGGACTACCCCGTCATAGACCATGTGAGCTGTTTGTGGCCTCTCAGGAATCCCTTGTCTCTCAAACCTTGCGTCAGCCATCCCTTGAGCCCCTGCGTCGCAGGGTTGCCATTCCTAAACTCAGAATAAAACACCTCCGACGACCACTTTCTCAGACTCCCTTCCAGGGGTCCCAAGTGGTCTTGCTTCCTACCCACTTTATGTTTATTACATTCGACACGTCATTCTCCCCTGGACTTACTGTCAGCCGCTCATCCTTAACTAAACTTTGGAAGCTGATTTTCAAACGCTGAGCCACAGGATAAACCAATGAGGAACGGTTCCATCCTGGTCCGTGCTGCCTCTAGAACCCAAAGCCACGTACTTGCTTCCCTATCACATCTGGGGAAGATTTCCATCATTTCTAAACCTGACGATGTTCGTAACACGTCGAAGGGAACCATATATGGGCTGGAGTTCTGTTCCGATGCATCGATTGACATTCTTACTCATTTATAGAATCACCCCGTTTATCGGTTCCCTCCACGTAAGAACCCCTCAACGACGAACCCTTGTCTTTTACCTACCTTCTCTGTTTCTTTCACTCCATCCAAGGTAAAACTTGGTTTTACCATGCACACGGCTCGGACTTATGTGCCCTTCCCGAGAAGGTGTTTCAATTGCCATAAATTGGTCACCCCCAGAAATATTGCCGGTCTCCCCAGACCACATGTCCGACTTGTGGAAGTTCTCTCCACCCGAACTGTGACAAAAAATCCTCCATGTTGTCCTAACTGCATAGGCCCGTACCCAGCCTCATCTGTCCACTTCATCCTCTTTGCCTTAGAGAAGGAAATCCTTGAGCAGTGCGCCCTTCATACGTATGACCGTCGAGGAGCTACCCGCCGTGCGAAGGAGAAGCTGGCTCAACTTCCTCTTTCTTACGCTGCTGCAACGACTACTGCATTTGTGGGTGCCTCTAACATTACCTATCGCCTCCGTGCGTTGTGTCTGGAACTTGTTCCACTTTCACGTTTGACCATTCAACCTTCTGTGCCCGTTAACGGATCACCTGACTTGGTGTTTCCTGTGGCTCTGGACAATTGTCCTCCCAACTCTCCTACCATGGTCCACCGGACCACTCGTCGTTCTTCGCCGACACACACGACCCTCTCTCATGTTCCTCCTCTTGTGGAGTTCCATGCTGCCCCCAAGGGGATATCTGATTTTGCGACCTGTTCCGCTTCTGAGGTCGATGGCAAACTTCCAAGTGCATTATCGGAACTTACCTGTACTATCTCCCGGAGCAACCTGCTTCTATTTCTCCGGGGAAACGACAAGACCTTCTTAACGGTTGCGAAGGTCCGTCCAAGGGTGGATCTTCCCAGGCCAGACATCTGTACTCGCTTGCATATCGAGCTCACGGACTTTTGAACACAATAAGAACCGTTTGCCACTGAGGGACCTGTCTCTTGTCCTGCCCAAAACGGCTCGCCACGCTGACCAACCCACGTTGGCCCAAATCAAGGGACCAGTGGCAACCTTAGGCCGCCTGATCATTTGTTACTCACGCCGCCTAAGACAGCTTCGCTTCTACATTATTCAAGCGATTCTGAAACTTTTTCGGATGCCAAGATGAACTCTTCGGACTGCTCTTCTTCCGTAGATTGTAGTGCTGGCACTGGGGGCTCCCGTCCAAGCGGAAGTTCCGAGAGAGGTCTTCGATTGATTTCCTCGCCTAACCAGCAGTCTTCCTTCGGTAGTCGTGGCCGCCGCCTCGAGTGTGTTGAGGGTGGCTTGGCTGCTGGTGGACGCCGGGGGAAGGAGCGAGTCTTCCCTCCCTGCCTCTTTCCCCTCCGCCTCCTTTACTTCGACCCGTAGATAAAGACTGAGCCGTCTGTGCTCTGCTTGGGCGCTGATTGTCTTCCGAGATTTTGCCTTGCGAACACTGCCACATTTGCCTTCCAATGTGTCTCCTGTCACTCCTGACGACGCTATTCCTACCTGTGTTCCTCTTCTCGCATTTCCCAGCCTCGTTGGGCACCCTCCTGGAGGGACAAAGCCCCCTCCTGACTGCCCTAAGTGTCTGGCAGAGGTGCGCCAGAGGGGAAGGATGTTCTAAATGTGGAGTGTGACTTGGCGAGCCCTCTCCTGATGTGACCAAAAACCCCTCTCGTAAGCAGGTGCGGTCCAACACATTCCTTGCTGCGTGATCTTTCCTCGCCCCCCCGATGGAGGTCTTGGAAGTTCCTGTCGGTGGGTCGTTCCGACGGCTAACGGACCATTCCGACTTTATCCTCTAAGAAGCTGCCAAATATCAAAACATGCCGTAACTATTGTCATGGATCGTCCTGACCATTGATTGTTTCCGTTTATGGCACATTTCATCCAATGGAACTGCCGCTGATATTTTGCTAATTATGAAAAACTAAAGAGATTACTTGTCTCTCATCAGCCCTTGGCTGTTTGTTTACTGGAGTTGCAACTTCGTGACCGAGACCTTTTGCAACCTTCAAGGTACAGAGAACCCCTTCTTTCCCTGAATCGTGGAGTTTGCGACAGAGGTGGGACAGCGATCCTGCTTCACGAGTCTGTCCCATTCACTCCCATTTCCCTCTCCACACCACTGCATGCCGTAGCGGCTCGTATCCATCTTGACACACCGCTTACGCTTTGCTCAGTGTACCTGGCGCCAGCTGTAAATATACCAAGAAGGATCTCGTCGATTTTTTCACGAGTCTCCCACCGCCCATGTTAGTCCTTGGTGACTTTAATCTCCGCCATCCTTTATGGGGAGATTCTGTTACATCTCCCAATGCCGATTGCTTATTGAGTATTTTGCAGGATTTTTCATTGGGATGTGCCAGCACGGGCCTTCCAACCTTTGAATGTTTTGATACCGGCACTTCTTCCTGTGTTGACGTCTCGTTGTATTCCATCTCGTCATAAGATCGTTTTGGGTGGGAAAGGTCGTCTTTCCTCTGTGGTAGTGACCACTACCCAATCGTGATACCATCCTTCAGCCCCAGTCCGCAGCAGCCACCTTATTCTACCTCGCGATACGACAGAGCCGACTGGTCTTCCTTTCATCAGGCCACTACTTTCCCATCTTTCCTTCAACTACCCTGTTCCCGTCGCCGGCGGATGCTTTCACTTACTTTCAGGAAGCAATCCTTCAGGCGGCAACGGACCATATACCCCGTTCATCTGGGACCCGGAAATCGACAACCCCCTGGTGGAACCAGGAATGTGATCGGGCTAATCGCGAAAAGCTTAAATTATATAGGCTGTATAAACAGACTCCCACCCCTTCCAACTTGATTCTGTTTAAATTTTCAGTAGCCCGCTTCCGGCTTATTAATCGCAGTACGCGGAAACAGTTTTTTCCCAACTACGGTTCCACCGTTCATTCTTCTACGCCTGTATCATCGGTCCATAAAAAGGTGCGAAAATTTTTTCATCTCTGCTCCCGGCGGACGAGTTAGGTTATCACTTCGCGTCCTGCTCCAGCCGCTCTTGGTATCCTGAATCTTTTCGTTCTGACCGCCTGTGGGTGGAGTTTCCAAATTTTTCTGTTCCGCCAAGAGGAGACCTTCCATACAGCAGATTATTCACCAGAGCAGAGTTCCGGGATGCCCTCAAACTTTGCGGGGATAGAGCGCCTGGCCCTAACGGCACCTCCTTCCAGATGCTCTGGCATGCTCATCCTTCTGCTACTGCCTTCCTTCTCGGCTTATACAATAGAATATGAGTGGAGGGAGTCTTCCCTCCCGTCTGGTCTACTGCATATATTGTCCCCATTCCCAAACCTGGGAAGGATCCGACTTCTTCCGATAACCATCGCAATATTTCCTTGACCTGCAATACCTATAACTCGATGCATTTTCCGATTACCAATTTGGTTTTTGTCGCCATCGCTCTACCCAGGATCCTCTCCTTCGGTTAGATCACGACGTTCGTGATTCATTTGCTTCCAACAAAATAACCCTGGCAGTTTTCTTTTACCTCGAAAAGGCGAATGATAGCACGTGGAGGTTGGGGGTTTTGCGGAGCCTCCATTCCCTGGGCCTTAGGGGGCAATTTCCCCTCTACAGTTATTGATGTCGGATCGTTCGTTTCAGGTCCGTTGTGGTACCACGCTGTCGAGGCGTTTTGTCCTAGACAAAGGGGAGAGCCGCAGCGGCAGTGTACTGAGCGTGTTGCTTTTCGCAATAGGGTTCAATGGTGTTGTTGGTTCCATCCCGACCTCGGTGCGCTCCTCCATCTATGTTGACGATCTTGCCCTGTACATCTCTGGAGCTAAACGTCCTTGTATGGTGCGTCAACTTCAGCTCGCCATCGATAGGGTTTCCTCCTGGTGTTCTGCGCGTGGCTTTACATTCTCCACTTGGAAAACTACAGCCGTGCTTTTTCAGAAAAATCCTCGTCGTAGGGGTCGACTACATTCGCCTCCTATTTTACGCCTCTATGGCTCCCCTATCCGTGTGGAGCCGACGGTGAGGTTCCTGGGTCTGCTGCTCAATGAGCCGCCTCACCGAACCTTCCTCACATTTACTCTCCCTCAAAGCTAATGCCGCCGTTCCTTGGATCTCTTACAGCACCTCACCTCCAAAACTTGGAGTGCGTACAGGAAAACCATGCTCCACCTTTACATCATACTGGTGCGGGCTAAACTAGACTATGGTTGTGCCATATATGGGCAAACCTTCCAGTCCTACCTCCGTCTTCTTGACCCCATTCAGACCGAAGGTGGAGGCCGGGATGATGCCCCTATCCCTGCGGAGGGAGCAGCTCATGTGCTCACTGTTCATCCGTATTCAGGTTCCTTCCTGCCTTGACATCTATAATAGACCAAGTCCGTCACAATCCTTCTTATTGGCCATTTGCTGGGGTTGTTACTTCCATCTTCTCTTTCCTCAACCTTCCTCAGCGAATGGTCATGCACTATGATTTTGCCTCTACCCATTCCAAGTGCGTTTATCCGCCTCCTGCTCTCTGCAGCGTGATCCATTCTTTGCCTAAGTCGGAGGCACCCTCGGTGCAGTTGAGGGATTCCTTTCTGTCCACGCGGAGGTCCATAGCGACTCTATAGCGGTTTACACCGATGTTCCAAGACGGAGGGAAGGGTGAGCGGGCTTCAGCTGTAGATGCGAATTCAAACTTTTTTTTCCCACCACCCTTCCACCTTTTGTCTGTTTTTTCAGTAGAACTGATAGCGGTGTCCATGGCGGTGAACATAATCAGTACCATCACCCTTGGGGTGAAACCATCTTTTCCGATTCTCCAAGCGTTGCTTGACCGATCGACCCGAAACCCTTTGGCCTCTGCCATTCAGAAGTCCCTCTGCTTGTTGCCTGCGCAGAACCACAACATTGAGTTTTGTTGGGTTTGCCTCTCATGTGGGCGTTCTGGGAACGAATGGGCCGATTGGGGAGGCCAAGTGGGCGGCTACACATGGGGTGTCGGTGCCCAATACCTTCCTCCTGCTGTACGTCTGGGCCATTTCCCTGCTACTGATTTCTTCATCACATTACGCCGGGGTTTCCTCTCTGGCTGGCAATCATTTGGGCGGAGGATTGCTTCGTGGCGCCAAGCCTACGGAACGTCAAACCCTCCATTGGCCGGTGTCTCATTCTAGTAGAAGGAGTTGCCTCCTGGAGGTGGTCCTGGCCTCTATTGCGCTCTGGGTCAAACAATCTCACCCTGGATTCTTTATGACGCTGGTTGATCCCCCGACCTGCCCATTTGCCTCCTCCATTTGCCATTTTACAGTTGGTTCATCTCTTTGTGGGTTGCGTCGCAATCTCGACCTTTAGAAGCAAGTTCTTCCCTGATGTGCTAACTATATCTCTTCCGCATTGCCTTCAACACATCTTATCCGAATCATCTCACTTTAAAAGTAGTTTTGCCTCCTATTGGAACTGAACTTCTTTGTATAAATTTAATTTCTTCTAGTTTTACTCTTTCGTTTCGTTAGGAATTTTCCCTGTCGTTAAGTTTTACTTTACACGGTATAAGCCGCTTCTTGTGTGCTTGAGAAGATCCCTAGTACATGCACTCAAAAATTATTTATTTATTATTTATTATTATTATTATTTTATTATTATTAATTATAGATTATTTTATATTATTATTATTATTAATTATTTTTGTTTGATGTTTGTGTTTAATTTTTTATTATAAACAATATGCATATGTTTTACTGATTTTTGCATTGAATATTTTTCACATTTTTCCAATTTTGTAAATAAATTTTATATTTTGCAGTGGATCTTTTTCTTATATGATGAATTATTTCTTGAATACATTTTGACATATTCTTACTCTTAGTACGTGATATATTATTAACTACGATACATTAAAGGTACTGCCAAACGAAACGGAATTGTTTCAGAATAAATTAACATGCACCAAAGTGGTCTATCGGCTCGCAAGAGCCGAAAATTTCGTGAGTTTTCTGAACAGCAGCTTCTCAATCTATATTAGATTTATTTCACTTTCTGCATGAATAAACCGTCGATTGAAAGAAAATGCTTTTCTACTGATGTAGCCTTGGATGTCGTTGAAAGGATGGGGAGATAAGTTTGTACGCATTTTGAATCGAAAAGCACCTGAGTGACTGTACAGGACTTACCACTGCCCACAAGGAAGCGGCCACACTGGGTTTAATAATCAACTCCATGGATGGGTCCTGGCTCATAGTTATTTTAAATGTTGCAAAAGGAAAATTATATGGCGAAATGAAGGTTCAGTCAATAGTCAAAAATAAATAAGATAAATAAAAAGATGTCCTTTCATTATATATAGTCCTAATATTGCATGACAAAATTAAATGTGAAGAATATTTCAGTTCTTGGAGATTAGAGAAGATAGTTACTATTAAAGTGGGAGGATTCAGACAAGATATAGGATATCCTTTTAGAAGGTGTTATAGACCATAGTGTTGGAAAATGACGACGCCGAATGCAGTCCAGTTGAGGACAATCAATGAAGATATGGTGAACAGATTGTGGGGTATGGCGACGGCAAAATTTACACATGGGAAGAGGATCCTGTGACATATATTGGTGTGGCCAGTGCGAAGGCATGGAAGTGTAACCTCGTGCAAGCGCTTTCGTCAGTGAGAGGAAGACCACTCACCAATGTTCGGTTTTATATTTCTAAGTTTAGACCCTCGCTGATCACTCTACCAGCACTACTGCCAGTAAACAGGAAGCCTTGTCGGAGAGCAGGATAGTAATCAATTGATGGGAGGCGACCTTGTCGAATGACATCCAGGAGGTACCTAGAACAACTCCGGAAAGAAGATTCGGCCATTCTGGCCTCCTGTCAGCGATTTCATTGCCAGTTATCCCAACGTGAGAGGTTATCCAACAAAGTGCAATTTGCTTCTTGTGAGAGTGGAGCAGCCGAAGAAATTGTTGTACAGTGGATACCATTGTGTTTTTATAACAGGAGATTTTTATCCCCTGGAGGGCTCTGATCGTATCTGAATAAATGACATGAGTGGTCTTGTTCTTGGTTAAGGAATAAAACTCGAGAGAGGGCAATCATTATAGCCATTAATTCTGCCTTAAAAATTGAAGCATGAGGGGAGAGGGTATGGAAGAGGGTTCGGTCAGGAAAGACAGCAGACGCTCCCACGCTGTCCCCGGTTTTAGAGCAGTCAGTAAATACTGGAGTAAAGCACTATGAACTGCGGAATGATACAGAATGATGCCTTTAACAAGGCAATGGGGTGGCTAGATTTGAGGAGAAAGGCCAGGACCAGGCAGCTGGTGGTAGCAGGGGATAGTCAAGGTGTATACCCTTCATCATAAGAGAATTACGGCAGCACCTTTTGAAAAGGGATGTTGAAGAAGTTAAGGATATCATAAACTGTGTTTACAAATGGCCAGTAAGGAGGATTCTGAAGTATCTCTCACAGAATCGGTGTCAGAGCAGATGGTATTAGGATTTGGAAGCGAAGATAACTTGTGCCCATGATGTATTTCCTTCGAAGAGAGAGTGGCATCACATCGGATTCAACTTCAAGGCTCACCTGGGGAGACGATCCGAATGCTCAGTGGGGATACGGATCCTATCGTTTTGGATGGGATCTAACAGGTGTAGTAGAGTTGGGAAGGCCTGCCTATATACTGCGCAGCCATAGTCAAACTTCGACCGGATTAAAAAAAAGGTTTGCGATTAGCACATTAGCATGTGCGGTGCGTATGTCAGGTGGTCATCTAGAATGAGCCCTAGAAATGTGACTTGTGAAGTTACAAGAATGGGTGAATGTTTAAGTTTAGGTTCGCGGGAGGAAGGTGGCAGGTTCTTCGACTTCCTTTTATCCTAAATAATGCTGCTGAGGTTTTGGTGGGTGAGAAATGGAAGCCATGGGAGTTACCCCATTGTGAAATAATCTCAATAGGTAGTTGAAGTTGCTATTCAAGAAATGGCAGCCTGGCACCGCCAGTATATAGCGCCGGATCTTCAACATAGAGAGAAAAATTGGTCATCCCTGGAATGGAAGTAACAATGTCATTGAATCCGAGAGCAAATAATAATACACTTAGAACACTGCCCTGCGGAACTCCTTCATCCATAGTAAAGTGGCGTGACAGAACAGAAAAACACCGAACCTGGATGGATCTGCTTGATAGGCATTTAATAAAGAGAGGGAGATGTCCTCAGGAGCCGTGCGAGTGACGTTTAAGGAGAACCCCAGTTCTCCACGTTGTGTCACAAGAATTTTCAAGATCAAAAAAGACACCAAGAATCATCCCACCAATTGAGAAGGCTTCCCAGATGTCTTAACCCAGTTTTAACAAGGGATTAGTGATAAAACGATTTTTGCGGAAATAAAACGAGAAGTTTGAAAAAGCCTGGTGAATCTCCGGAACAGGGAGAAGGCAGCCTGAAACTATTTTCTCCATTAATTTGCAAGTATGATAGGTCAGCGAAATTGGTCTTTGGTTGTCAGCCAACTTGGAATCTTTCCCAGGTTTGGAAATAGAGATTACAAAAGCTGAGGAGTTGTTGGAGCGTCGAGATATTTTCTGTGCAACTTTCTACACTAAATAAATTAGAGTTGTGGGGTTGACAGTCGAAGTAAAAGTTCGAAAGTATTGTTTACGTGTTTGGCGATTAATTCGATAAGATCTCGCAGAAGCTGCTTTAAAAATAATCGTGTGGGGTGGTAAGGGTCCATTTGTATTGCCTGTAGAGTTTTTCCTTCTCAATTAGCTTGTGCAAACTCTTGGAACCACCAAGGGGCAGCCGAAGATCGCGGAATGCAAGCTTCTGCTGTTGTGATGATAATTTGCTGGAAGAAGTTAAAGGCATCATCAGTGGTCTAAAACTGCTTGATGATTGGGTGAAATGGGATAGCTGTGGCCTGATGAAAAGGAGCCCACTCCGCTCGGTCGTGACGCTAGCTGGAATTGGGTTTTAACATTCGGTTCGGTGAAAATCCTTTAAGGTTATTAGGTAATGGTCACTGCCTTACAAGTAACCAAAACGGGACCAGGTAAAGCGATCCATAAGAGAATGGGAGAAAAAGGATATATCTATACAGGAAGAACGGTGTGTATCTGAATGTTCATATGTAAGGAGTCCTGTCACTCCTGTGTTAAGGTATCCCAGGAAAAAAGGTGTTAAGAGATCAACAAGGATCTTAGACTTAGACGAGGTGACGGAGTCGCCCCATAAGGGGTGGCGAATGCTGAAGTATCCTTGTACAACAACCTGATTAGGGAGCTGCTTAAAAAGGTCAGCTAAGTCAGCCTTAGTAAACTCACCACTCGGAGCCAAGTAGATCGAGCAGACAGTAAGATCGGTGGACAGATTAATTCGTGCTGCCACTACATGAAGTCTAGTTTGAAGAGGGACTGGAGAATAGGGGACAGATTTATGAATGGGTTTTCCTGCACCTCCCCTATCTTTGTCATCTCTTTCTATAGAGGTTAGAGGCGATTTATATTCCTATGATTGGAAAAAGTCGCTATGACATAGTCGAAGTTCTTGCAAACATATGCACTTTGGTGTACACATGTTTACTAGTTGAACAAGTTCTTCAAAATTATAGTAGCCACGACAATTCTATTGAAGGAAGATAGCCATGCTATGTTGTTATAAATATTGTGAGGATTGTCTTTTTTGAGACAATTATCTCTATGTGGCTAGGGGTAATGGTGGAATTGGATTCAGATGGGGAGGAAAGGCTGAAACGTGGGTCCCGACGAGGAGGAGCAACAAATTCTGGTGGTAAAGAATAGTCGTACAACAGAAATTTGGATTGTACGACTGGCTGTGGGGGGGGGAGTTTTCAGTGGTATTTGGTGGAGGGGCTTCGCAATGAAAGCGAAGTAAGTTGAGTTGAACCAAGTCCATCTTATTGTGTGGACTTGCTTGGTTGTTGGAAGAGCAACCAAAATGTTTATGTTTAGGAATGGAAGCGATATCAGTATCTGCCGAGCGAGCAGATACAGGAATGTGTGGGGAATATGGGGTTGTTTCCATGGAAATGGGGGGTAATGTGTCACTGGAAAAGTGTCATCTTTTTGAGAGGGTGCTAGGGTTACGATGTTGGGATCCGATATAGGACCTGTTGGGTTGATAAAGTCTAACACTGGAGACTTTGTCAATTAGTCATCAGGTGGGTGATTTTGGGAGACTGGACAATTTGAGTTAAGATGAAAGACTTGGTCCCCTTTCATGCAGCTAATAGATTCATAATCCTGCAAGCTATCAGAGGGTTGGTTAGTGGGTTGTTCGATAGCTGTGGTTGTTTGGGTATAATCTATTAGAGTCGTTGCTTTTGTCACAGGAATAGACTTATGGCGAGGTCTCTTCTGAGTTGCAGTTTTTACATCTGGGGTCAGTTTGTTTTGCTTTAGAAATTCTTATGTTTTGTATTTTAGCGAATAATCTTTAGCTTAGTGATTAATCTTTTGTTTGTGTTTAGGAACATCTTTTCAGGAATTTGATTAATAGGTGGGAGACGGATTAAGGGACATAGACGCAGGCCTCTTACGTGAGTTTGGCAAACTCATCGGGAGAGTATGGGACAACGTTTTTTGGCAGGAAATGTTCTCTAAGCCTTGTGTTGGATGAACCAACTTGGTTTCATTGTTGGCTAGTTGAAAACTAGTATTCAGAGTAGGGTTGTTGATGGCATTTTGAAAGGGAGATTGGATCAAGAGCTTCTTTTAGACTATTTGAGAAGTCTATAATATAGGCAATTCTGCAGGCAGGCACCTTACATTAATTGCTTGAGTTTCACTAGGATTTGAGGGAAGAGTTCTTCTGGCAGTGGGGGCTACTGCAATTGTATCATAAGATTGCCTTTGTCTTGTATTATATTTGTCTTTGAGCTGGTGTTTGGCATCTCTCCTTCTCAATTTTTATATGTTGCATAACTCCAAAACCTCCTGTTCAAACAGGTAAGACGGGAATTTTAAGGAAGAGACACTGTGGGACCTCCACAATTTTTTGCAGTATGATGTGTTTGCACAGGGAATGTGGTATTCTTCTCCGCAGACTCGACATATGTCATGTTGCCTCCTACAGTATTTTCGCTGATGACCAACCCGTTGGCATTTAAAGCAACGTCTGGGTCAGGGAATAAGCATACAAACACTAGCTTGTAAACCCTATTTTCGCCTTTGAAGGTGAAAAAGGGATACTAAAGGTCAGCAGTAAACTAGGATTTGGGGTATCAGGCGAGTCCCGACGATGGTAAATGTTTGTAACTGGAAATCTTTTCTACTGGAATTTCTTAAAATGGCAGCAATATCTTCGTTTTTCTGTTCTAAAGAATAAATAGGGCCTTTGGATGTGTTTCTTATTTTATCAGGAATTGATATAAGAGAAAAGTTTCCGAGAGGCGTTAAGGATGACAAGATAGAACTTTGATCCGGGTAGTAGCTTGAACGAGAAGGGACCCATTTTCATTAACGTTACTGGGGGGTCTTCAATTCTTAAAGTTTTTTCAAGTGCATCGCTAAGAATAATGGTTCTTTGCTCAGTAAGAGCTCTGGAGGTGGTGGATCGCAAAAAGTAATATATCGGGAATGATGTGTCAACTGGCAGTCCCGGAGGGGGAGAGCAGCATATAGAGTGAACAAATAAGAACGACTATGACGGGGGCACCTTTTCGGTATTGCCCCAACTGTTTAAACACATGGGGTGTCGAGGGCATACCAGGCGACGAATCTCTGAAGTTGTGCAGAGGACTCTCAGGTGAAGTAGAAGGAATTATAGCGGAAACATATGGTCTAGGAGTATAGGAGGGATCGCATGGGGTCAGGCTGGAAACCTTACAGATGGTAGTAGTGCTCGCCTTGGTTTGATAACGTACTATGTTTAAAAGCCAGTTTCATAAAAATAACCCACAAACTTCTTCTCCATAAATGAGCAGCTATAGCAATAAAACAAATGAAACATAAAAGTAAATACTGGCAAGGCGTACATTTCATAAGGAATGTATTCTTTCTACTCACAACAGGCCACAGTTCAGAGACTCACACAACTATGGATGTGGCCTCGGAATAGTCTCCCGGAACTCCACGCGAGCTCCCATTCGCTTACCACATGGTACCTAAATAACTTCACGTGAAACCCAAGATTATACATTAAAGTGCAGGACAGCCTCCTACACTGGTTAGGCGATGTTCGGGTCCCCTACAATTAGTGGCCCGGTCAAAGACGATAAGAACCAATTTTTATCCTATACCCTCATCCATGGGGAAGAAGTGTGAGGTGGGTTGAAGAAACATGCAGGAAGAGGCACCGGATTGCCCAAGGGGCTGTGATAGGAAAAAGGGAGGTACAAAGTACAGGGACTAGGGAGGGAATTAAAAAATATATAAAGAAAAAAATATATAGATAGGAACTGCGATGGAGGAGGAAGATTAAAAGATAATTCAAAAAATGAGGTGAAAGAAAGAAAACTAAAAGATTACATATGTGACAAATGCACATACAGTCCTAGTGCTTGGGCCGGAGGAATGCATAAAGTCCCCCAAGTATTGATTCTTGTCACTATGCCATGTTCCAGATTTTTCACCAGGAGCATAACGCCGAAGTTACAAGAATCAATACACTCTTGCGGGGATATATATATAATATTATATATTATATATTATATAATATATATATATATATATATATATATATATATATAATATATATATATACACGAAACTTATTTATATAAAAATATTTATATAGGATATATATATATATATATATATATATATATATATAATATATATATATATATATATATATATCAGGGCGTACATATATGGTAGGGCCGGGTAAATAGTCAGAAAAATTATTTTTTAGGTTTTATCGAATTGAAATTAAATTGTAAAAGTATAATAAATTATTAAAATTTTATATAAAAGTTAAAAAAAAGAAGCTATTTTGCATCATAAATTAAATGAAAAACAACCACAATAATAATAGCTAATAATAATACACTGGGTAACAAAAAATTTTTTTTGGAAAATCGTCCAGGGTTTTCCAGCGGAATTAGACTATTTAGATGCGCTGAGTCCGAAAATGCCCTTTGTTTTTTTCAATTCAGGTCTGGTTTGTTCGCTACAGACATTTTAGAAAAAAACATTTTTTCGTCCAAAAAATGCAATTCCTGAGGATCATAAACATTCGGTTTTTTCCGTTTTCCTGGGTCTGTAAATAAAAGTCAACGTTTCCAAATTCATTTTCATTTATTATATAAAAATACAATTGATAAGTTTAATACATGTTCATGAGCGTTACGTGACACAAAAGTTCATAGTTCACGGCGTAAATCCCCGGTTTCCTCGATTTCCGTGTGTGGCAGCTGCTGGGTTGTCTCTCTTCAGCGACCAGAAGTAGTCCGCGAGTATGACTGCGTCCCACCTCCCCTGGTACCTCTCCTCCATTTGACGCGCATGTCTTGATGGAACCTTTCTCCCCGCTCGTCGCTGACCGCACCAAGGTTTTCAGGAACCTCTCCATGGTGAGTGCAACAGGAAATGCATCTTCCTATACTTCATCAAACACCCGAGTTTTGGAAGGTTCTTTATCATGCTGTTTGATGAGTGTACCGTAGTTTGCTGCCTTCTTGTTCCCCAGAAGTTGTTCACCACCTGCACAAACGACCTCCAGGCGGCGCACTCTAGCGTTGTTCATGGAGTTTTCGAACTCTGTGTCCTTGATGAACTGCCGTATCTGTGGGCCATCGAAAATGCCGACCTTCAGCTTCTCAATGGTGACTCCAGGGAAGGCTCGGCACAGGTAGTTGAAGCACCTCCCATCCTTGTCCAGAGCGGCGTGAACTGTTTCATTATCCCACGCGTGAGGTGTTGCTTTGGGTACTAATTCTTTTCCCGGTCAACAAGAGTTCGTTTATGATGTTGCTGGCCTCAGGTACTAACTGCTCTCGCGTCGGCCACTCTTTCTTCACATAGTGCTGGGCTCTGTCTCGACTGTCCCACTTACATATAAAGCATGGGTACTTTGTGTACCCGGACTGCTGACCAAGTAGAAAGTTCACCATCTTAAGGTCGACGCAGATGATCCATTGGTGCTGCTGATATTGGATTTTGTCGAGCACGTACTTGACTGATTCATATTTCTCTTTGAGAGTTGTGGAGTGCGCAAGAGGAATTGAGGCGAACTCGTTCCCGTTGTGTATGAGCACACTCTTCAAAGAGCGCTTGCTACTGTCTATGAAAAATCGCCAATCTCTCGGATCATATTGAGGACCGGTGACATCTCGGCAGTACACGAGGTCTTCCTCCTCGAAGAAGTAGCCCATGTAGTCCTGATGCCTTCTACGAAAGAACGTGATATGCGCGTCCTCACCGAGTAGATTTTTCTCTTTGAGTCTGGA
>JABUQX010062547.1:7500-12500 GCA_015478945.1 Trachelipus rathkii | reverse complement strand
ATGCCACATAGTCTCACTGTCTCCATAATCTCATGTATCCTTAATCGATTTTCTTTCATCTCTATCTTCCTCCCTGAATCTAGTTGTTGTCGAGTGGTTCATTCTTTTTCGCAGTGATGTCCAAAATATTCTTTTCAGTGATAATTGCATTATTGTAGCACCCACAAGAGGGATGTGTGCTCTTAAATGAATTTAATGCTTTTTTTAAGCTAAAAGGGTTACGATATGATGAGGCCAGTAATTTAATGTGAACCCGTACCAAAATATCTTTCATCTCGTAAAAATACACAACTTTTACAATGCAGTGCATTATTTGACTTTGAGTAGGCCATCCATTTATACTCATCCACCCATTTTCTTTGAAAGTGATATATATATATATATATATATATATATATATATACTGTGGTGAGTATAATATATATATATAACTAATATATATACTATATATATATAATATATTATATATATATACTAATATATATATATTATTAAAAAGTTTGGGTTGAGGGGGTCTGAACTCCCTCCCCCCCTAAATATTTTAACTATCAAATTTTTTTTGCATAACTTGTCTCATAATTTTAATTTATAAGAGATGCATAAAAATAAGTAAACTAAATCAAAGCCAAATTAAGTATTATATAATTGAAAGAG
The DNA here is from genome assembly GCA_015478945.1 of Trachelipus rathkii. Lineage (NCBI taxonomy): Eukaryota > Metazoa > Arthropoda > Malacostraca > Isopoda > Trachelipodidae > Trachelipus > Trachelipus rathkii. Next base: position 11,846 of record JABUQX010062547.1, on the reverse strand, counting down.
GAAAGTGTCTTTGTTTGGCCTTTGTTTAGGTTTATGTGAATGTGTTTAAGAAGATAAATAATCTTACTCCAAATTACTTATCGAATGTTTATCAATAATATAATGGAAAATAGTAATGCTTTATTCGCTGTACTTTTCATCCTTTACGCTGCGTGCCTTGTCTCTGTTATTTATGTTCTTGCTGTTGACTTTATTCACTACTCATAGGATAAACCATATTAGAAACTTTATTAGAGAACAACTGGATACTATTTTATCAAGGCGGAAATATTTTAATGGAAAAAGCAAGAAAACTTTTCCGAGATACAATACGAACAAAACTAATACGAATAATACGATGCAAAGTGGGTGAAAGTTACGCTGAATTGTTACGATTTAGAAAGTTTTTAAAAAAGCAATAGTTGAAGCTTTAGAGGGGCGTGAGATAAGACAAGATATTAAAAGCCTTCTTCAAAAATCTCAGATCTTTTGAAATTCTATAATCACGAACGAATAGTTATAAGTTTAATTGTGATTTCACCTTTGATTTCCTTTACTCTTCCATGATTGCAGTCTCCATCATTAGTGACGGCAATTGCTCTTAATCTTATTGAAAATGTGATGATCGTTTTGAAAATTTTCGCCCAAATATTGATGAAAAATTTTCAAGCATTTTACAACAGAGTTTCTGCTTTGCTTACTAACAATATAATACCAAAAGAAATAAAGCAAATGCAATTCCTTTTCTTGATGATTTTTCAAACCAGTTAGAGAGGAAGTTCATAAATCATGTTAGACTTTACTAATCTTGGTAAAGTCATGCATTCCATCGATATCTATTAAAAAATTATACGAACTTTGTAAATAAACTTTATCTATACAGTCACACTAGATAAGTTAAGGATTAGCGATCTATCATAATTCACAATCCGCACTCTAGGATGATATTTCTTCACTCTGAAAAAGCTCAAAACATACTTTTTCAGTTTTACAAGGGAGGAAAAACTAACAGATCTGGCTGTAATGAGTGACACAATATAAACGGGAGAAGTATCAATCATCTTGCTGTTAAAAGTGAAAGAATAATATTTTCTAATATATATTATATATATATATATATATAGATATATATATATATATATATTATATATTATATAATATATATATATATATAATATTATATATATATTATATATATATATATATTATATATATATATATATATATATATACTATATATATAATATATAACATCTTTTCTTTTTTGTAAATTTGAAAATTACTTTAAAACTAAAATTAGATTATTTATTTTATTCACTTTTTTCAAGCATATAGATTATATATACGATATAATATATTATATATATATATATATATATAATATATATTATATATATATATATAATATATTAATATAATATATATATATATATATATATATATATATATATATATGCTATCACCCAAATACAATACCGTGCATATATATTTTATAAGAAATTTTATTTTTGTATTTTTGAATGACTTTCAATTATACCTCATATTTCACACAATTTTTATGAAAAAAAAATATGACGTTAGCAGGTTACAGAAAGGATCAGAACGCTGTTAACTTTATTATGCAAATTAAATAACATCCGGGAACACATTATGTAACGGTAAGATTGTCGAGGGCCCTAGGAAATTCCCTGAGGGCCTGCGAATGGGTCCTGTATGTGGCGGACGAGTTTCCTCCAACAAGGGACGTTATCTCAGTTAAAGGTTCTTGTGTGGATGGTGTTATTCAATAACATGTATGAGCACCTTTGGCACGGATGACGGCTTGCCACCATCGTGGCATCCTCTCAATGAGGTTGCCGAATGTCCTCCACGTAAATTTGATCCCATACGCAACGCACCGCCTGCCGCAGGGCCTGGAGGGTTCCTGTCGGTGATTCAGATGCCGCAACCGTCGCTTCAACATGTCCCACACATCACACATGTTTAACTGGGGACTGTATGCTGGCTAATCCAATGTTCTGAATTGGACCGTCATTAGGTATTCGGTGACACATCTGACCTTGTGTGGTCTTGCGTTGTTATGCATTAGGACAAATCCGTCACCGAAGTAGTTGACATATGGCATGACATACTACTACTGGTCAAGGATGTTTGCGATGTACAATACGGCGGTTAGGGAACCGCCATCTAGGACGTGCAACTCTGTACAACCCGTTAAGAATATGACTTCCCAGACCATGAGAGATCCCCCTCCAAATGGCAATATCTCCCGCATATTACGTTGCGTGTACCTCTCATTATGTAGTCGATAGATTCTGGATCGCAGATCGTACTTGGGGGGAAACCTTTTTGGGGGGGAAATAAATATACTCATCCGTAAACAGCACATTCTCCCAATCGCCGACTGTCCAATGTAGGTGGTCCCTAGCAAATGCTAGTCACGCCCGTCGATGCTCCCTGGTGTGTCGTGGTTCTTTGACCGGCCTCCATGGCCACAAATTATGTTCCGCGAAGCGTCGACGTATTGTATTATCACTCACATGGGTTCCATGTACCTCCTGCAGCTGTTTTTGAAAGTGCCTTGCTGTTGCATGGCTGTCTCCTACGACCCTCATACGCATAAAACTGTCTTCAACGCGTGGCCTGCACTGGCATCACCGCCATGCGTGTTCCTGGTTGTCGTGGTACCGCTGCACAATCCGTGTAATGGTTGTGCGTGTCACATCAAACCGTCGACCGAATTCACTTTACCCGTGCCCTTCAGTACAGAGGGTGGTAATCTCTACGAACTCATCACCTGTTAGTCGAAGCGCAATCCTTTCCATGGTTGTAGCGGCTAAATTCACAACTGTATGAACCACGTACTCAACGTGCCCGTTAACGGAATGATTTGGAAACATCTTAAACCTAATCTTATCTCCTATTGCTAGCATGGCTTCTGTTAATAGCGCTCTACTAGTGGCCTTCTTTCCATTCTCTTTGACTTTGGTCCTCTGTTCATAGGAATTTCGGTAAATCCTTTGCTATAGCGATGGGTATATTGAGAGCTTTCGATTGGGTCTGGCACAAAGCATTGATTTTCGAACTTGCCTCTTTCTCTTTCAGTATCAATTCTTCCCTCTTTCTCTTTCAGTGTCTGCTCTTCAAATCTTGACCTTTTTATCTGATATCCCTTTCTGTCGTTCTATAAAAGCTCTTGCAGACTGCCAACTTTTATTTATTAAATCAATTAAAAGTGGTCTTTCTCAGGGTTTTCTCCTACCCAACAACTCTTTTTCTATTTTTATTTAATGACCTACTCTTTCACACTTCACCACCTATTCACAGAAAAATATATGAATGCATAAATTATATGAAGAAAGAATAAAAAGAGGGATCTTTCAAAGATAGTTGATTTAAAAAAATTTTACTATAAAAACTTTACAACTATTTATAGGGGTTTTATTTAATAAAAAAAATATATACTAAAATTATTATGTGTTATTAATTTCTTTATGATAGTTGATGTTCTTTCCTCTTCTGTTGAAACTATTACCAATTGTACTATCCAGTTTGGAACCAATGAACCATCTGAAATGATGGGACTTTTTTAGGCTCCTGTTTCTATTATTATTATTATTATTATTATTATTATTATTATTATTATTATTATTATTATTTATTATTATTATATATTATTATATTTATTATTTTATTTATTATATCTATTATTATTAAAATCTAAAACTTGACTCTTAAATCCTTTTTTGAACTTAGATAGTAAACTTTTAGGCAATTAGTTATTAATAATAATTTAGGTAAGATAAGAATATTTCTTTTCATTGCCATAATAAATATGGAGGGCAATAAAAACTAAATTACACCAACAGCTAAAATGAAATTTAGTTTGAAATGCTTACCCTTTTTTAGAAAAGAAGATCCTCCAATTAATAAATCTCTCCTCATCTGGGGGTGAAAGGCCTCTTCTAATGATTTAGCTTATGGTGCTAACTTCTTCAGGTCTAGGTATGGTAGCCTAGTTGCACTTATTTGAATGGTTAATGTAAAATTAAAAACAAATAAAACATATAGTTATTTGTTATTATCAATTATCTATTTATTCGGTTTAGAAAATTTAAACAAATGTATAAAGAACAATCCTTTTTATTTTTTATTTTTTAAAAAAATCCTTTTTTTTTATTTTTAATTATTGATTAAATTTATGTTCAGTTTGTGGCCGAACTAGAAACATAGTTCTAGTCCAGAGAAATTTATTTTAGGTCTGAGCCTTTTTTTCCATTGCTCAATGTTGCAAAAGAGTAGGGTTGGGGCTTTTTGCCGTTCGTCAAAAATCCAGTCAAACAAAAGATCTCTGACGTCATGGCACA
>JABUQX010062546.1:27500-40675 GCA_015478945.1 Trachelipus rathkii | reverse complement strand
AGAGATTATATATATAGGAGATTTAGGCGGTACTAATAAGATAGTTGCATCTTTCAAGACATCACGAAAGCTATATCTCTTTGAAATACTATCTTCAGTTAAAATAATTACTATTGTTTTTGGAATATAGGTTAACATTTAGTTTGAACTGTGAAAATAAGCTAATCACAGCTAATCATTCGAATTACTACTTTTTATCTATATAATAGTATTAAATATTACGCTATGTATAAAATACATTAACAAATTTTTGGAATCCTCGAAAAGTTTAGTTAAGGAAATGACAAATATAATATATATTTTATTTATTATTATTTTTATAATAACAATTATAAAAATAACAATATAGCATCAAGCGTATTAACGCAAAACGATCACGCGGGGCTCGAGCGTACAGAGAGAGCAGAAGGGGAGACGATTTTACCATATTACCCGTAGGTTGAGAGGGCGTGAGGATTACCCCCGCGAAACCGCCAATACGCAAGAGGGTTCCGGAGCCTCCCCGGAGGGGGGGAAATAGTTCTACCCCCGTCGTTCCCCGGAAGGCGGAGAGACCCCGACTCCTGCCATCTTGCGTTTACCCTTGGTATTTCCTTTAGTTATAAAAAAAAAAAAAAAATTAAAACTGACGGAAGTATCGTAAAAGATAGGATATTATATTTTTGAATCAATCGTCCGTACCACTTATTGATTGTTAGATATATACCTCGATATATGACAACAATATCAAACTGACGAGTCGTAATAACATAACAGGTCCATACTATATATATATAATATTTTATATACTATACACTTATATATATATATACTATATATATATATATATATTTTAAATCTAATATTTATTATAGTCTATTTTCTTAATAATATATTACTAATATTATAATTATTTTTAATATATATATTATATATATATTATTAAAATTTTAACTTTTTCTTGACTTCTCAGAAGTTTTGACATTGCTAGAACATATTTTTGACATATAAAGTGTTAACAATTTTCCTCAAATATGATTTTAATTTTACCATTATTTTTTAGTTTTCATTTTGGAACAGAAATTTGTGACATTCAAACAAACTGAACTAAATATATATACCTCATATATATATTATATATATTATATATATATATATTATATATATATATATTAATAATATATATATATATTATATATATATTTAATATAATATATATATATATATATAATATATAATTTTAATATATAATATAATATTATATATAATAATTATAATACATGTATAATATATATAGGTATCCTCAAAGCAGGGGTGGGGAACCTCAAGGCTACGGGCAAAATTATGCCCGCGGCTTAATATTTTTATGCCCGCGACCTGTTTTGACATATAATTTATATATTTTTTTATTATTTTTGGAACTTTATATTATTATTATTTTTACTTTTTTTTCTTTTTGACTATTTTATATTTTTTTCAGAAGAGAAAAAACATTATATATATATATATTATTATAATATATATAATATATATATTATTTATAATATATTAAAATATATAATATATTATATATAAATATATCATAATATATATATATATAATATATATTATATTATATATTATATATATATATATATATATATTCAGTGAGCGTAATCCAGTACAATTATTTCGGGGGAGGCCAACATAGATCGATATCTTATTATATAATATCATATTATATTATTATATTAATATAATATATTATATATATATATATTATAATATATTATAATATATAATATATATTATATAATTTATATATATTATATAATTTTTATATATATAATATATATATATATATATATAAATTAATATATATATATATAGTATATACTAAATGGAAGGACAAAATATTAATTCCTCAATAAAAAAATGGGAAAAATTTCTATGATTAAACTATACTAAAATTATCTGCAATTTGATTTATAAATTTAATCGCCTGATCATAAGCAGCACGTGGAGGGAAGTCCGAGATAACATCTTTCAATTTTTATTTTTACAAATATTTAGATGTATGTAAGGAGTGGCAAAGTCCAATTATAAAAGTCCTTTCATTACTCTATACAAGTATTTTCTCAAGTTAGGCTTTTATCAGAAGTGTTAATGTTGAAAAAGCTTTCTTCTACTGAAGCATTTAAATTGCATCGGATTAAAATTGCAGTATTTGCACAGATGTAGAATATTGGGAAATTGATGACTTGCAAAGACAAGAAACTAGTCATCTTATTTGCGGTTTTTGAGGTGACACTGTTGTTGCGTGAGCATCGCCTATTTTCAACTTCTCATAAATGCTATTTTCTGGAATTTTTTACAAATATTCATATTGTGGCTGTTTCGAATCTTCCTTGTAGGAAAATCTTACAGACAAGAGAGATTTCTTTTAATCTTCTCATGATGGAATATTGACTACCGTTTGATTGATGAAGAATTGCAAGGTCGAAAATTAAAAACTCTCGCCTAATGCTGATATTAATATCATCTCCAAGTTAAGAGGTGGTATGGTGGAAATAGGTAGGTAATGTGCGAATAATAAGATGCTGTGGAGTCGTGAAGATAGGAATGTTGGGATCTATATTTTATTGGAATTTTGTTTTAATTTCTTTGGCTTACAAGCATATTTCAAACGTGCTAGTTTTGCAAATTCAGCAGTGCGCGCTTACACGATTTTCTTATCAAAAATCAGCTGAAAAATGTCCTAATGTTTCATTGTTTCTCTAGATAGGGTTTTTGTAAGTTTAGTTTTAACTAGAATGGACTTAAGCGAGATTTTTGTTTCTCTTACGACAGCGGAGAGTTATATTAAAATTGAAACACTGTCTGCATCTTTATTAGGTTATTCAAACTAAACGGTCATGATAACTTTTTTCAAATTTAGTGTCTGAAGAAAATTTCGGAGGGGTGGGGCCATGGCCACCCTGGCCCCACCTCCTAAAAATACGCTCATGTATTATATATATTATTAATATTCTTGGCCCGTCATCATGAAAAATCTTCCTAAAATTGCACAGAATTATTAATGGAGTCTTGGTTATAAAGATGCTGCCGTATTGAAGAGGAATGATTTAGGGAGCAGAGCAAATATGTTCGAAGCAATGAAAATGGGAAAATAATATTTTGCATTTAAAAAAAAAATTTTTTGTCGACTAATTATGAAATTAATAACTACAAAATTATAATATTAATGGTGTGAAGCATCAAAATATCAGATATTAGTTCTTTTGAGACACAATTGCTTTATTTTCGATATCAGGAGTGATTAATTAAAATATGAAGAATGGATATTCGGCACGTTCAGTTATAAAGAAGATTTTCTTTGCACAATTTAGGGTGACAGGGCTAGCAACCCGGCCTTTTACATATCTTGCTAGAAGTACTCGTGGAACTAGTTCATATGGATGGCTTATGTGCTTAGAAAACAGATAATCTTTATTGGAAGAACTCTGGAACCAGCTTTGTAGGTTAAATGAAAGGAAGTATGGAGATGGCTAGTCCATTGAAAGGGTGAAAGTCCTAGTGTAGTTTGGCCGAGCACACGGATTATTTTGTGGGCGCCCGCACGCTCCGCACCGCGAGAGGTGTGCACCAGCACAAGGCACCGCAAGCCACCCATCATCCTAGTACCACACCGCACCGCACAGCAACGACGGCTCTTTTGAAGTGCGCCACCGCACCGCACGCACCGAGAAGCGAGCCACAGTGCACCGCACCTGTCACCAAATTTGAATTTGACGGGCACCACGCAGCCGCAACGCCCGACATATATATATATTTTATATACATAAAATAGTGTACTGGAAGTATATATATTTACGGACTATATTTATCTAATAATAAGGTATTTTGAGTAGATATATATACATATAATAATCATATAATAATAATAACTTATAGAAGTATAATAGTATACATATATTATATTACATATAATAAGTATTATATGTATAGGTGATCAATATATTATTATATATATATATAGTATATTCTATATAAAAGCTTTGAGGCATCAAGTGCATGATTTATATATATATAGCATATATATAAATAATAATATATATATATTACTATTATATTATATATAGTGAGTATAATAGTTGGAGTATAGTTATGAGGTATAATATATTTATATTAGTGACTATGTAATTATAGTGTTATCAATAAGTATTTATACTGATTATATGTGTGTAATTAGTATTAGTATTTAGTAGTGTAGTATCGTATTAGTTAGTTATATATAGTATATGAAGATAGGAAGTTGCTTGCTCCTTAATGCGATGAGATTAGCCCCGGTGCACATTGAGTCACATATGGGGTCTAGAGTACATCCATGGATCTGTCCAGTAGCCCAATTGGTTATCTTTCCTGTTTGTGCTCATTTTTGATCTATATAATTCTTTCTTCACGATGGAGTTAAGCTCTGCCCTTATCACACACCATTAAAAATACAATTACAGACAACAACTTACCTCTTAAAAAGAAAATAAAAAATGGTGTAAAATGGCAGCCACCCGATTAGCCTTGGAGAAGCCTATAGGGGTAGCTTCCAAAAATAACCCTACTATCATCACCATTAAATGACATTGAGACAAGCCATCCGGTGATGGAGTAGGTTGCCTTCACGGAATTGCCGGGTGGACTATTTGATGTACGGTTCGCTTTTACTCCTAAATTTCTTGCACTTCCTCGGGTTTAAATCTAATTTTCATTTGTTGAACATCACCTCTCCTCTCTAAACCTCATTTATCCTAACCGAAATGTTTCGGTTTTTAAAGACGTTTCCAAGACTTCAAACCTACTACTGTCTGTTGACTCCTAACTATTTTTTCCTCCCCTTAAATTTTTTCACGACACAGGCAGTTGTGCCAATGTGATGCCGTTCGTTTTGTTCCCAGTGGCTTTTGATTTTTGAAGTTTTCGAATATCTACTAATGGCCAAATATGATAACCTGATCATATTAATAAATTAGAACACATTCCCTCTCTTCTTCACATTTCTCTTGAAATCATCATTCTTGGTTTATTTCAACGTTCTCCACGGCCAACTGTTTCCTCTAATTCTCACGATAAAGTTGATGAACTTGCTAGGGCTTTTCTATCCAGAATTACCTTGAGAAGTTAGTGCAGTTCCCTACTCGTATCTTCCGATCCGCCTTTTGAAGATGAACACCAACATTCTAGACCATTTCCTAATCTTTTAATTTCTACTTGTTCTGGTCAAATTTTATCTACCTCTGGAGATCCCATCCGATCACCTCTCATATCTCTGTTTTCTGTTCTATCGTCTTCAAAGTCGTCCCGCAGGAAGAGACATGCTTTTCGACTACGGCGATGAAATAACCGATTTTTTTGGACTTTTCGGATTCATTACTATTACCGGGCGAAACTTACGGTCTTACTTTATGATTTCCCATGGCACACGGACTACGTTTCCGATGGAAAGGGTCTCTCGAAGTGTGCAAAGCACGAGTTAATTCTCTCTGGCATTTAGGGTGCACCCCATGATCTTACAGTTCAACTTAAACCTAGAAACTCTTGGTTTAATCTTTGCATTGTGTCTCGTGAGGTTGTATTAGCCAAGGGAAAGCTGCCTTTAGGAATTGCTAGTCCATCTTTCAAATTCCAGAAACTCCTTGCCAACTTATATTTCATCCAAAATCCGTCCAAAATCTATTTTCCAGTGACACAAAAAAATCTTTTAATCAGTGAAAATCGCATAATCTCTTACTGGCTCTCTCCTACGTAATATCTGAACATTTTCAAAAAATGTTTAAATCTTAACTTTGCGTTCTTCCTCTTAACCTTTTTTAGTGTTTTCCGTTCTGCATGAGGCTGTCGTTTTAATCTTCCCACTAGAGCTATAGAGTCTCGTTGTGTCTCAACGTGTGTGTGTACCTTTTCCTTCTCTAGTGATTTCACCACCATAATGGACGATTCCAGGTGGATTGGTGATTCCCTTCTTGGCTCTCCCTACCGTTCGTCATACGATATTTTATGAGTAATAATGTAACTTCTTTAATAGAGATGTCTAATTTCTCTTCTGCTATTTTCAGAGCTATAGACATCTAAGAAACTAGCTTACGGTATTCTGATGGTAAATTTCCTCCTATAGTTTCCAAAACTTGTGATTTACAACGCTTAGACACTAATTGTGGCTTGTAAATTATCCGCCTCTGTCTTTCTACTTATTGGCTTTTTTTTCTTGGCTGGAACAGATGCTCCTGTACAAAAAAAGAGGAGGACAGCAATAATCTACAACCTCCAAAAATATCGCCAACATCTTCTAACTTCTGTTCTTTCTATAGTTTTCGAATCTACCCTAGCAGAAACGTTTGAAAACATTTCAATTCTTTCAGTTTTATCTGGTTGTCAATTAATCTTTCGTAAGAAGCGCTCTACTTTCTTTCAGTATTTTGGTGAATGCCATCGCTCATCCTTTAAATCTATAAATAGAGGTGTTACTCATGGTTGGTTCTGTTTTATTCCTAACTCTTTCTACTTTTCATAAAAGACCTCATCTGTATTTATTGAGCTTCATCCACATCTAAACCTTACCAAAGTCCCGATAGACTTCCAAACCCTCATTACTCCACCTCTCATTTAATGATAGATTCGTCCTTTTTTCAAACAAAATATTTAGGCTCACGCTAGAAAGGCCACACCTTGGATCATTCTATGAATCATGATTACTTTCTCGATTTCTTTGAGGCCATTCGTTATATTTGGGAACAAAAGGATTGTTTTGGCATTTACTCAAAAGCTCAGCTCACTGCATCTTTTCCATCCACATAATTTCTTTCTACGACGGCTATGATACATCTCTTGTGAAAACACCATGAACTCACACCTTCCGTCTGTCTTCTCAATATTCTTTGGTGTTTATCTTTTCTCGTGGTGTACGTTTAATGTTGGAAGGTTAATGTATTACTGTGCTCTGTTGTGTTAATTACAGGTTTAGGCTGTTCTAATAAGGTTGGGGTTGGTTTCGTGAGGTCAACGAATTTCAGAATTTTCTTCACTGACACACCTAATTCATCGCTTCAGTTTGATATTTACAGGGGGTCGTTTGCCCCTGTATAGAGTATGCCTCACTCATCTGGAGTGATTACACTCACACTGTTCTCTTTAAATGGTTGAGTCTAGGGCTTTTCGTCTATCAAGTGATGTTGCGTTACTCTCTTTATTTCATCGTTATTATAACGGACCACTGCTCTTCTGAGCTCTTCGCAATCACGAATACGGGGGTCCTCACACTTGAGATAAGTGTTCTTTGGCGCAGCGACACCATAATCCACAGCGTTATAAAATTGCTCCACTCGCCCTTCTGCACTCGATTCCTTTGCAGCTAACTGTTCAATCTTAGCATGACTCGGTAAAGTCCCTGGAAATACTCCCGCCCGCTAATCTATTTTCCAAACTCTCCTATAAATACTGGGGTTGCGTGGCGACTTACTTTAATAACGGACCGTAGCGATGGACCTTATCTAATTTTGGTAAATCAAGATACAAGAAAGCTAAATTGTTTTTGTTAACTTGTACAATTCCCAGCGACTTGTTGTTTGTTCATTGACGATAAAGGTGTGGAAGAATATATATATATTATTATATATATAGCGTATATGATAGTACTTATATCCTAGGCCTTTTATAATACTATATATATATATCTATTATATATATATTATATAGGTATATATAGTAATTATATATATATATATTATATATATATATATATATCTGATCTAAAGATACAAGCGGACGGCCCTGTGATGTCTTACGACTCCGTCAATTTTGATTTTTTTTTTCGTATATATTTCTAGTATGTGATCCTAACAGTCAATTTAGGGTGAGGACGATTCAAAGGAATCTTTTTGTCGCTCAGAACTTTCCTTATCTTTAGATTCATGCAGTTTGGAAATTTTTTTCCCATCTGGATTTTCCCATGCTTGATCTACTTGCGATAAAATCTCAGATCTCGTATGAGTCGTAAGCCGCTCTGTACGCCTCGGGCAGGGGAACGACAAGAGTTAGGACTATTTTCCCCCCTCCGGGGAGGGTCTCCGGAACCCCCGCTCTTTGGTATTTGGGTGTCGCGGGGGTTCCTCCGCCCCTCCCCTACGGGGTATGGAAAACGTCCGCTCTTTGGTATTTGGTCGGTTCGAACCGCCTGATTTTTCTGTGGAAAAATTTTTTTATTTTTTAAAATTTTTTTATTATTTATTTTGTTTTGTTTACATTTTTGTAATAAGCTTTACACGCTGATTCCAAATATGTAATTGGTTTTTCTGTAAGTGTCGTACTTTTCGAGATATTTCATTTATGAAAAAATATTTTTTATTTTTTATTTTTTTTTTTTTTACATTTTTGTAATAAGCTTTATACGCTGATTTCAAATATGTAATTGGTTTTTCAGTAAATGTCGTACTTTTCGAGATAATTTTCATTTTTTTAAAATTTTATTGATATAAGTGTGATTTTTAAAATATTATTTAAAATATTTCGACACCTTTTGAACTCATGCCCATACACGGTGGAAAGGTTGTCTAGTAATCGATAGGTACTAGCAAATGGTTAAAAAAAAACAAAAAAAAAATCAAAACTGACGGAGTCTTAAAACATAACAGGGCCCAAATATATATTGTACCGTATTAGATATTTATCATATTTTTTTTATTTGTATAAATCATATATATATATATATATATATATGACTATATATATATATATATACTATAGTATAGGTATTATATATATATATAGTATATATATATATAAATATATATATATATATATATATATATATTTATATATATATATATATATATATTATATATATATTCGCATGCTTTTAAATATTCGCATTGACTTTCGCATTCACAAATATTAAAATAAATTATTTGCATTCGCACACTCGGAAACTCGGAATACTATTAGAAAATGTTTGATGGAACTTATTAGAAAATTTAACAACTTTTGTGAGAAACTGATTAAGAATAGTTGACTAGTGCCGTTGCAATTAAGTAAACAGTAATTTGAGTCACAAATCGAAAATTCTAAGCAATATTTAATATTGATAGACTCGTAATTGTGAGTATATTGCTCGAAATCAACTGTTGAAGGAATTCCCCAATAGTATCCAATGTGGTTTGGAATTACTTCGATATTGTTTCCATTGAAACGTAAACCATACACCTTTGCAATCGTATATTATTCCCTCAGAAAGGAGAAGATATCCGGGTATGACTATCCTAAGCAGCAAAAAACAAGGAAAATGTAGAAAGGAAAATTAGTAAAAAAGTAAAGGATCCCCAATTCCAGATTTAAGAAGGAATGAAATTGCTCTTGAAACTAATGTAAAATACAAATATATGGGACAATGAAACGAAAAATCATAAAGGATGGATATAGTAAATTTACAGAAATTATAGTAAAGGATGATCTTCTGCTTCGTCACGCTGAAATTCTTGGTTTTGTACGGCTAGCAAAAGTATCGGTCTTTTCATCACACACTCAAAGAAGTAACTACAGAGATATTTATTTGAAAAACAAAGTTTCAGAATAAATAACCTCTATCAAACTAATCATCCAAGTTAGCTTCTCCGCCAAACGAAGTGGTCAGCGATACCTCAATCAGCGTTTTTTGTTTTGCTGTCTGTGAGTAGTCATGCGTTGAGCAATTATTTCAGAGCCAAATTTTTGAGTCGTGCTCTGAACCTCTCACTGAATGTCACACAGGTGGACATATGATTGACGTATTTTAATGAAAATGTTTTGTCCGAAATGGAACATATTCACAGCTGAAATGTTTCACTGTGTCCGTGACGAGATGCTGGTGCCAATATAAGAAAGTTTGTTTCTTTCTTTGAGTGAACATCAACATGGGCGGAAACTCCGTCAGGTATCAACATTAGAAATATCTGACATCTCAACAAGAGGTCAACCGAAGTTCTCTCAAAATAGGTAGATTATTGCGCACACTTGAAATCATTTCACATCTGTGCTCAGTAACGAAACTTAAATAATTACAGGGCCAGGATAAAGTTCGCTAACTTTCAGTAATACAAAAATAGACGTTACTCTGAAAATGTTTCTGTTTGAAGTGTTGCAAGAAGCTTAATGATCTTTCTGCCAGTACGGGCCGTTCTGGCTGATAAAATAAATGTCTTCCCCATCCCATGACAATTCAATTCTAATTCTAACCAGGAGTTGGTATCATTTTTCGAGAGTATCATTTGATAATCAGCAAACATAGCTTATGAAACTAACTTGTTTAGTCTTCCTCGCTCGCGTAATAACTCTGAGAATATAGTATTAAATATCCTCGCAGACAATGACAGTCAAGGACTAGAAAAATTGCATAGAGAGAGGCGAATAATACGAGCCATTTCTCTCTCTAAAATTTATGGTTCGGCTTTACATTTTGTTATTGTACATTAATGATGGGGACATGAACATCATAAATGGAAAACTATTTGTTTACCTTTCACTCGTTAATTTTGATAAACCTCGGAATAGGAATATCAGCGTGTTCCTACTAAACTTAAGTGATCCTACATCGTTAATTTTCTTGCTCCAAAAAATAACTATTTGTAAACCTTTCTTCCTACTCTTCTTAATCGCTCTGATAAATCTGTAGCCAATACATCTACTGAAGGGGCATATATATAAACATATAAATATTTATATATATACTAACTATATATATATATATATATAATATATAATATATATATACTAAGTATAATATAATAGTATAATAGTAAAATATAAAAAATTTTCACTATATTTTATTATCATACTATAACTATATATATGGAATCAAAAGTATGTATGACGATAGAGGAAGCGTGTGTAAGAATAAATGGTGTAAAAGTGATTGGTTTAAATTTAACTAGCGGAGTGAGGCAGGGATGTGTTTGTTGTGTCCCCTTGGTTATTCAATTTGTATTGGATGGGGTTTATGAAAGAATTAAGAAAATGGGGTGGCAAGGAAATGTGTTAGCAATGATGGAGATTGGCGGTGAGTGGAGGTGCACCTACCTCATTATATACGGATGATTTGTGTTTTGTGTAGTGAATCTGAAGAGAGTTTTTGAGAGGATTGGTAGAGAGATTGGCAGGGATGTGTAAAATGAGGGGTTTGAAGTAACGTAGATAAGAAGTAAGGTTTATGGTTTTGAGGCTGCAGGTACAAGTCATACGTGTGAAGTTATAGTGTAGATGGGAGGACAGTCTTGGAACAAGTTGGTCTGATTTAAACTCACTTTAGGATATATGTTGGATGAAAAGGGAAAGGATGATGCAGAGTGTAGTACAGGAAAGGTTGTTGAAATGGCAGGATAAGTGGCTGGTGCATAAATTGTTTGGTGGCATGTAAAGGGACTAAGTCTTTGAGTGCACTAGGGTTCTTCATATAGGGTATAGTTGTTACCCTGTTTTTAATGCTATAATAGTTGAAACTATGGTCTGGAGACCGAAGAAAAAGTGGATTCAGTAAGTCAGTAAACGAATGTCTGAACGAGAGAGTGAAATGCGAGTTTGGCAGAGGTGAGAATAAATGTCATAATAGGAGTGATTGGCGGGGTTTTGTGAGGGGGTATGGTGTGGCCCACCTGGGCCAGGGGATAACCCTACACTGACGATATGCCTGATAGTGAGGGTCCGTCGCGGTCTCGTGAAGCTCTAGGGTGGATTTTCTGACTTTTCGACTTGTGTCATGTTCTTCTACTTCACGCACCTTACCCCCAGTCTTGGGAAAAAAAGGGAAGATGATATATATATATATATATATATATTATATATTAATTATATATTATTATAATATATATATATATATATATATATATATATATATATATATATATATATAATATATTACTATATATAATATTTTTTATATATATATATATTATAAATATATATTAATAATATAATATAATATAATATATATATATATATATATATATATATATATATATATATATATATATATATATATATATATATATATATATATATATATATTATATATATATATATATTATAAACAAGGGTGCTGCACAAGTTATGTTGTTACAGCGGTGTATCACCATACGGGATGTTTAAGTATGAAAATGTGTAGGAATATAAGTTCGATTATTTAATTCATTAAGGAGGATGGGATATGTTACGTTGGTGTCTGCGCACGCGCAATACGAAAACCGCGCACAAATGAGAATGTCGATGGGAATATAATTTTTTATAGCTTCTGCGAATATGCATCATAAAAAATGAAGGAGGGGCTCTTCCTCTCGACAAATTATTGATAGCGGTTGTTCGTTTTCCACGCATTGCACCCATAAACAACTAGCGTCCTCCGTAGACATCATGGTGCATACAAAAGCCAAACGTGTCAATAATGAAATAATTAGGTTAATAAAATAGGTAATATCCAATAGTATTTAAAAACATCGATATTCAGCTAACAAAGGAATTAAATTAAAATACTAATGCATACCCTTTTAGATTACATTACAAATAAGGCAATGTGAATGTGTAACAACCAACCTAAACAGCTATCAAATAGTAGGAGGTTATGTCATAACCTACCAATTATGCGTAATAAAGTGTAGTGGAACGTATAACTTTCAGAGTGGGTTTGTTTAGTCAGAACGCATAACATTTGGAAACATGCCACGTGACCAGTATACACAGGACATGTTGGAGGTGTACATTAAGCAAAACAGGAATGCTTGCAGAATTGCTGCAGAATATGGGACAACGTTATCCACATCGATGACCGCCGAGCCACATGGCATTACCATAGATCGTTTACAGACGGTTTCTAAGGTACAGGGTAGGGTCGATAGTTCAACCCCTCATCACATACGGGAGGAGGGTCGTGTCCGTACATTCGACGTCGACTGGACGTTCTGCTATACACCCATGAAAATTCCAACGTCCTCATTAAACGGCAGCTAGTTCGGTCTTTGGGAATTTCGATAGGAAATCCTTATACGATCGGATTCTGTGGATTCTAACAAGCATGTATCCATATAGTTGCCCACACATTGATATGCATGGTTTGCACATCATGTGAGACCAATCACAGGGGCTGGGATTTTCCTGGCACATGTTCATTGATTGCCTTCTAATGGATGAATACCGGCTTATTGGAAAAT
>JABUQX010062546.1:0-22500 GCA_015478945.1 Trachelipus rathkii | reverse complement strand
AGAGATTGGTGAAGCTCTAAAAGAAAGGAAATAGGTTTATTTTGGGATGAGGTTATTAGTAAAGGTGGAGGTATGGGTAGGGTTGAGAAACGTTGAAGATATGCGGTAAAATCCCTGCAGGTATAGATGAAATTACTAGTGAAATAATCAAGAGCGGAGGCGAAGATGGTGTAATTGGATTGGATTTGAAGTTGTGTAATAAGCGTTTATGATGAAGGGTATAGTTCCAAGGGATTCGAGGAGAGCGGCGGTAATAGTACACTTGTATAAGGGTAAGGGAGAAAAGGGGAACTGCTAGAAATATACGGGGAATAAGTTTTATTGAGTGTTGGTAGGGAAGGGTATATGCTGGTTATTTTGTCGAAAAGAGTGCGCGTCGAGTGACTGAGGGACTGATTGGTGAATGAAACAAGGTGGCGTTTAGCGATGTGGTAAGAGGAATAATTGGATCCAATATCTTACATAATTGAAACAAATGATGGAGAAAATGAGGGAGAAGAGAAATAAAATTATTTTTAGGTTTTATGGATTTGCAACAGGCGTAATGATTAGAGTTAAATAGGGAAGCTCTAATGCAGGTGTTAGTGATATATATTGGTTGTTGGTGGTAGGCTTCTGAATTGAATCAAAAAGAGTATGTATGACGATAGTGAGCGTGTGTGTAGAATAAATGGTGTCAATGGTGATGGGTTTAGGATTAATAATAGCGGAGTAGGACAGGGTTGTGTTATGTCTCCTTGGTTATTTCAAATTTGTATATTGATGGGGTTTTGAAAAAAATTTGAGGTGGGGATGGCAGGAAATGGTGTTAGAATGGTGGAGAAAGGAGAGAGTGGAGGGGCCCTACCTATTATATGCCGGATGATTTGGTTTCTGAATGTGGCGAATCTGAAAGAGAGTTGAGAAGGATTGGTAAAGAGATTTGGCAGGATGTGTGTGAAAGGAGGGGCTTGAAAGTAAAAGTGGATAAGAGTTAGATCTTAATGGTTGTGAGTGAGGACAGTCCTCAGTGTGAAGTTATGTTAGATGGTGAGCAGCTGGAACAAGTGTCTGAGTTTAAATATTTAGGGTATATGTTGGATGAGAAGGGAACGGACGATGCAGAGTGTAGTAGGAAAGTTGTGAATGGCAGGAAGGTGGCTGGTGCAATTAAAAATCGTTGGTGAATGCAAAGGGACTAAGTCTTGAAGTGTGCTAGGGTCTTACAATGAGGGTATGTTGTTTTACTGTGTTATTGTATTGAATGGTAGTGGAGAGTTATGGTTCCTCGGAATTCAGAAGTATAGATCTAAAGTTCAATGTGTTCCAGATGGACAATCTTAGGGGTGTGTTAGGTGTGAGAAGAATTGATAAAAGGAGGAATGAACGTATTAGAGAGTGGTGTGGTGTGAAGAAAGGGGTAAATGAGAGAATAAATGAAAGTATGTTGAGATGGTTTGGTCATGTGGAAAGGATGAATGATAGTCGGTTGGTTAAGCGGATGTATAGTGGTGAGTGTGTTGGGAACCGACCGGCTGGGAGACCGAAAGAGAAAAGTGGAATTGGTCGGTGAAACGAATTGTCGCTGAAGGAGAGAAAATGTGAGGTTTGGCAGAGGCGAGACAAATAAAGGTGCATGATAAGCAGAGAATGGCGGGGTTTTTGTATGGGGGGTATGATTGTGGCCCACCTGGGGCCAAGGGGATGAACCCTTACATATGGACGATTTACCATAGTGAGGGTCCGTCGCGGTCCCATGATGCTCTAGGGTGGATTTTCTGTCTGTGACGAGCTCTCACTAATTAATGGTACAGAGGGGGCGGTAAGGCTGGGCTTTCTTTTCGGCACGTTTGTCATGTTCTCACTACTGCTTTTTTCTTTTCCGATGGCTTGTACAGCACCTACCTCTCGCGTCCCATCTTTGGAAAGAGGAAGGTGAAGAAAAGAAAGAAAGAAAGATATATAATATATAATATTATATATATATATATATATATATAATATATATATATATATAATATATATTATATATATATATATATATATATATATATATATATATATATATATTATAATATATATAGTATATATATATATATATATATTATATATTATATAATATTATATATTATATATAATATTATATAATAATATATATATATATTATAATATATATATTATTATATATATTATTACATATCATATATATATATATATATTTATATATATATATATATATTATATATTTATAATATATATAATATTATAATATATATATAAATATATATATATATATATATTATATATATATATATGACTTGTAAAAATTCCTTTTGGCATAATTATTTTAATGTGTTGATATTTATTAAATTACGGTGTTTTGTAACATTCAAATGTTTTATTGATCATTTTATTTGAAATTAAAGAAATGTGAGAATTTTTTACTGTTCACAGGAGACAAATGGATTTCTTTGTGATTAGACAAATGACTCGATCCTTCTTGTTTTTTAAGACACAGAGACACGTCAATTTAGTCTCCATTTGTTGAAGAAAATTTTGATTGATCAAACTAGCGAAAGACACCCCATTGTTATAAGTAGGGATTCTGACACTTCAACTAGACGGGGGTTCCTTTAGCAAGTAATACCCGAAGTACCATGCCAAAAATATTTCAGGACATTTGGAGTAGATAATTCACGGTCGCCGAAATTCCTTCTTGGTCTCCAGACCTTATTTCTATGATTTATTTTTCATGAAGTCAATCAGATCATTGGATTATTCAAGCTAATCTAAACTAATGGAGAAGTTATTAACAAACATGGCACACAATTTTCACAATATGAAACAAGCCTTGCAAGACTTGCGAATTCTCAAGTATTGAGCGCCAATCATGGGTGGAATTTTTAAAGTAAAGGAAGTCACTTCCAACATATTTTTAATGTAATGAGATATTAATAATAAATCTGACATTTGGAAAGCTCACGCACACACTAATTTCTATATATATATATATTAATATATATCTATAGTATATTATATATTATAATATATAATATAATATTATATTATCTTACTTATATCATAGTTGGGTATCATATATAGTATATATATAGAGTATAGAGTATAGATATATAATATTATAGATTTAATATTAAATATAATTATATATATATAGATATATAGTTATATATATTTATTGGGTATCTATGATATATATTATATTAGCTTTTTATAATATAAAATCAAAATTAGTATATATATATATGTATATTATATTATAATTATATATATATTTACAGTTATCACAACCGCTCACGGCACGGGCAAGCCCCTATTCAAGGAGGGCGTGTTAAACATCAACAAAAATCACTCAACGACAATTACCGCGATGAGCACAGCGCGCGCTTTAACTAGGGAATTAATTGAGGTAGAACAGCGCGATGAAAAGATTCCACAGAACAGAGGTGCAGGAAGAAGGAGGCACAGCAGCGAACTAGGTCTAGAGTTGCTATATCAAAACAAACTTCAATCGTGTGCCGACCACACCCCCTGTGCTACGAGCGCGTTCTAGATTGATGACAAACCACCATGTGGCACGGTGATAGGAATTCCCACGAGCCAGCCCTGCGCGCTACACGACTATAGAAGAGATAAAAGCACCAATATCTTGCCACAAAGGTAGAGGGTCATGAGCTAGAAAGAATAGAACAAGTTGACAAGTCTTTTTGCCTTTGCTCGACCCTAGCCAAAAGCCGGGTGACTGAGCCCCCTCCCAGATATGAGAGCTGTACTCCATACAAAGGCGGATGAGACCCTTGTTTAATTGGAGTAACTGTAAAGAGGAAAGAAATTTTCTCGCCAGTCTAACAGAACTCCCAGACTTTTTTGAGCCAGCCTTGCCAGCCATTGTGAGTGAGTTCCAAGACATTTTTTGGTATATGTTAAGGCCAGGCATGTACTTGTCAACAGGAGAGCGAGAGACGTCGAAAGACGATAGGAAGTTAGAAGTTCTCTATGAGAGGGAGATTTGTAGAAGTTGGGTTTTAAGAATTAAATTTCACAGGTTGAGACGACCCCACCCGGAATTCTATCCAGATCAGCGAGAATGGAATCGGAGAACTGAAGACGAGAGGCAATTCTAAAGTTAAAGCAAGCAGCAGAATGAAATGAGTTGAGAAGAAGGGCTCGACTATCAGGCATATGAGTGGATAGAGTTAGATGTTGCAGACGAGAAGATCATTATCTATATACCATTATATATAATTATTATGATATTCCTATTTATATATATATATATATAATATAATATATAAATATATTATATAGTATTATATAATATATTATATACGATCACGCCCGAACTACACTAAACCTACTATATCAATGGCGATTCCCACCCTACACTAGTGACGCTCCGTTACTTGCGACACCAAACTTGAACATCCTAACTAGAAGACGATCGTTCGAATTCATCATAACGTTACCGATAAACAAATTCTTATTTTTTTTGGCGAAAAATTGGTCATAAATAAATCAGAAAATACATAATAATTACATTAAAGACTATTCAAAGATGACCAAAAACCAACGATATAATAATTAATCCCTATTAATAACGCTTTTATCTATTAAAAATGCCGGACCAGTTCGTGTTCATCGATAAATAGACGGAGATTTGACGTATGCTGTCTGTTGATCTAGAAGTAATAAAAATGCTATCAAAATCTTGTTTAGTTAATAATATGTTTACAATATCTGCATATAGTTACCTTAACTTTACCCCGTATCAACAACAATGACATATACATACAAACATACAATATCAATTCATCCCTAGTAACTTATCTTAAATAACACAATAAAATCAATGAGAAGCAAAACAACTAACTTGAAATACTATATTATGCCCATTGAAATCAACTTCTATGCTGCAGGAGAGAGTACCCGCATAACTTAAGCATATAAGTATTAGTTAATATTATATATATATAATTATATTAATATATATTAATACTATAATATATGATATTATATGTATATGTATATCATATATATATTACATTAAATATATATAATATAATATTAGAGAGAGGATAGAGAGAGACGATGAGAGAGAGCGACGAAGAGCAAAAAGTGTAAGGAGTCGCCGCCGATGATTATATCATATAATGTATATATAATTTTTTATTATTTTATAAAACTTTTTATATAATAATATATCAATATATTATATTAATTGATAATATTAGATATATTTATATACTTGTATATATATATGAATGATGAATATGATGAGTCACAGAAGATTGTACTCTTCGTCAGCCGGGAATCGAACGTTGGACTCCGCGTTATGTACTGACTGTCAACAACAAACAACACGTACGGCGATCACAGCCCGTCCCCAATAAAAAAGAACGCTTCAAACCGTAGTTTTTTAAAGCACCCGGTTTCTCATCCCTATATTATTAATAATTTTATTATATAATATAGTATTATTATATATATATATATTATATTATATATATATATAGTATATAATTATATATTATATATATATTCCTAATTTGTATATATGTTATATATAAGATATATATTATATATTGATTAGATATACTATATATATATATTTATATATATATATATTATAGTATATTTATATTATTTTAAAAATTATAATATAGTTAGTCTGGTTAGATATATATATAGATATATATATATATATATAATAATATATACTCATCCATTATCATTATCCTATAAATCACAAAACGCTCTCTCTGTTCCCATGGAACTGGGATGGGTGCGCAGCGTGCACAAGAAATTCCGTGCCTGGCAGATGAGCATTTGTAGACATAAAAAAGTGGTAGTCGTTACCCCAACCCAGCTAGCAACTGTGTCTTTTAGTCGCCCATGGACACGCAGTAAGTAGGCTGTGGAAACGTCCTCCCAGAAACAGGGATATATTATATATATAGAATAAATATATATATATATATATAAGAATAATATATATACTAATCGATTAATTATATACTACAGTATATATATATTATACTATATATATTATATATATTATATATATATATATTATACGTCATATAGCTCTCGGTCATAATAACGTCAGGTACGGACTAATAATGTTGTATCTATTTATTGTAAGTATATATATTATGATATTTATACTTATATTATATATAATATATGTATATATATTATCTATTATATAATATATAAATATATATATATTATATATAATATACATATAATATATATAAATATATATATAGCTGAATCGCTTCTAAGCTCTAGGTAGAGCACTCGACAGTGGCAAGCGAGAGGTCCAGGTTCGAGACTGTGTGGAGGAAGAGAATGTGTGAGATATTCTCTATTAACTTTTGCTTCATCCCATTAGACGTTAATGAAGTACACTTGTAGCGTGATTTGCATACTAACGGGAAAACTTTTTCGAAACTCCGACGGCAGGCTACTGATCAGCCGCGACATGGTTCTAGCCCGTGTCACCCATGGTAACTTTCTCGATGGTCCGGCCTGAGAGGACCTCACAAGTCATCATGCTTCTGAGTCCATTTAACCTCTTTTCCCCCCAATGCGACCTTAGAAGTTGTTGTGTTTAATGGCTCATAGTAACTTAGCGCTCGACTGTCAGTCCAAGGAGATGCTCCGTGCCGCTGGCTTAACCTCTGGTTGTATATAGTTGTGGGTAGGACTGTAACGCTGTACGGAGTGAAACTTCCTACCATTACTGATGAGGATATCTAGCACCAGAGGTTCTTCCGCCAGCGACTCGACCCTTATCCAACATCCACAAATATTCGGGCCATGAAGAGAGATGCAATGTCACCAGGGACCACCCAATCTCCTGCAAATCAACTTGTCGCTTCTCAAGTCATTTCGATCAGAAACGGCGGGGAGGATCTTGGAGTCCCTCTTCATCAAGACTATCAACCCATCTCTTTAACAATAATAATAGGTTCAATAAAGCGTATTTAGTCATTAACAATTGTCTGGTGCAGCTTTCAAATCATTATTCGTTTTAATTTATCTATTATATTATTATATTATTTATATTTTATTATTATTATGATTTTATTAATTATTTATATTATTATTATTATTATACTATTACTTATTATTATTATTATTATTAGTAATTTTTATTATTATTATTTATTATATTATTTTATTATTTATTATATCATTATTATTATTATTATATTTTATATTATTATTATTTATTTTTTATTTTATATTATTATATTATTATCTATTATATTTATTATGGGTTCTTGATTATTATTATATTATTAATATATTATTATTATATTAATAATTTCTTGTATTATTATTATATTATTGATATAATATATTATTATAAAAAAAAATCGTTCTAGTCATTTTAATGTTTCCATTATATTAGTTCCTGTGTCATTTGAGCTGAAATAAACAAACTCAACAAACGATCGCATTCTCAGCCTTTGTTTTTTTAATGTTTAGCCCAGATTATTCTATATGAGGGCAAAACTTTTGTACTCTATCAGCGAATTGATATATTTTATTTAATTTATGGTTTAAATCATACTTTAAACTACGGAAATTACTCGTTTCTAATGTAATAAATAAAATGTGACATTTTTAAATTTTTGTTAAAGTTACAAGCATAAAATATTACATAGTTATTATTATATATGATATATATATCAATATATTATATATATATATTTTATATATATATATTATTATATATATAAATAGATTATATATAATTTCTTGTAAATTTTTTCAAAAGAATGATAAAAATTTCAACCTTCTACAAATACTTAGTAACATAAAATGAAAAAAAAAAAATAGGTACTTTCCTACCGAGGGAAAAGGAGTTGTCCTGCCAACCCAACAGATTTTCAATCCCCTTATAAAATCAAGCTATGAATGCTCTCTGTCCTCAAAGTCTTTTGTGCATTTGCTTTTCCCTCGCAAGACATAATACACGATAACTTGCTTCGTCACTTAATCTAAATGGAATTTTCATATTTCTCTTGCATCGGTCGATACATTTTAAACACTTATTCGAGATTTTGATGTTATTCTCTAAACTAGCAGTAATCATATTTAGAATAAAATTTAGGATTGGAAACAACTCATTTAATAGAAGAAAGTTTTTTTTTCTTTTTTTTCTTTTACAAAACACACTACGTCTCAAACGTGTGATTAGTCTATAAAAAAAAATATATTCCAGAATCAACCAAATGTTTTATTTTTATTGTCACATTCATTATTATTATTATTATCATTATTATTATATAATTTTATTTATTTTAGTATATTATTATTATTATATTTTTTTATTATTCATTATTTTATTATGATCATTCTATATGATTATATGTATCATTATCATGTTCATTATCATTATCATTATCATTACATTATTTTTAATTATCATTATTATTATTATTATATTATTATTATATATTATTATTATTATTGATTATTTATTATTATTATATATTATTTATTCATTGTGGAATTGTTAATTATTTAGAGCGACTAATAATGTAATTGAGTAAAAGCTTTTCGGTATTTAACAATTTCTCGCTTCCAAATTACTGGAGATTTAGACTTAGTCATTTTTCCTTTCCAAAACTCAATTTACTATTTTCCTTCTAATTTAGCCTAAATTGATAGGCAATCATATAATTAGACGGTGATCGCAAAAAGAAATACTATGATAGAATAATACTATTAATATACTATTTACAAATATAATATATAATATTATATATAATATTATATATAGCTACTTATCTATATAATAATAATTATACTATCATATATGTTTTATAAATTGATATATAATAATTATATATATACATATTATATATATATATATATATAGTACTTTATATTTATATAGTATATATTATATATATTATTTTATATATATTATTATATATATAGGCTTCGTATTTTATAGGTGGGGGAGGTGTAATGTGTGTGATGTAACGAGAACAAATGGTGGAAAAATAGACGTAATATATTTTATATTATTAAACAATTTATTTTGATTAGAAACTTATAAACGGTTTAAAAGCTAATGTCCGGGATTATATAAAAATTATTGGTTTAATAATTAACAATGATTAAACTTATTCAATGATTCTTTTTCGGTATCAATTTAATAATCGCGATTCTTTAAGACATCTATTCGTATCTATAGAAGGTACTGTAGGAGTGTGATGTCTGTAAGACGAATTATCAAGAGATAATATATCGAGCCTTAACCGTGTCGTACATTTCTTTAGCGCCATTAAAAAAAGGATTCGCTTCTATTTTTGGTCTTCACCGCATGCTAAAATAAAACGATTTAACAAAACAGTTTAAGCGGCAAATCATCTATGACTAGGGAACGACGTAGCCCAACCGTAATCCTTTAAGACCCGCATGGCTTGAATCTGAGCACGCTAAAAGAATAATTTAAGTGGTCTTTCAGGACTCTCAACCTCTGTATTTTTACAGACAGAAAAATAGTTGGTATATATTTTTGGGCTACACGGCATAAAAATAGAATTCGTAGGAAAAAGTTGTTGATAGGAAAGAACCTTGTGGAACACCACTACTACTAGGTTTATAGGATGAACAATGGTAGTCTACAACAGCTGCTAAAGAAGAACGTCCGGAAAGAAAATTAGATAAAAGGTTGCAGAGAGTAGGGTAGGGTAGGTACACTGAATGAGGGAAGATTTGAAATAAAATCTTTGTACCAGACTTTATCGAACTTTATCGAAAGCTTTCAATTTAGCCAAGGTCGGAGAGAATAGAAAGATCACCTGTAGAGCAATCCTTACAGAAGCCGTACTGCAATCCGAGATATAAGATTAGAAGATTTAAGGCGTTTCCCAAATCTTCCCGTTAAAGATAGATTCAAATATGTAGTGAGGTTGAAAGAATAAATAGGCTAATAGTTATTGGGCTGAGATGATTTCCCTTTTTCCCATCTTTTGGCACATGTTGAATGAAAGGAAATATTGAAGCTGATAAGCAGAGACGAAATAGCTTACCAAAGCAGTGTGCAAGTTCTGAAGTACAAATTATAAGAAGCACAGGTGGGGTACCATCAGGATCGTACGCCTTCTTATTTTAACCTCAGAGAGAGCGGAAATAGCATCTTTAAAAGAAATTACGATATAAGACGTAAAAGAGGTGGAAAGATGTAGAAGGAGAATTGATCTTAAAATATCTAAATTGGAATTACAGGCGAATAAAGGAAGTAGGTAGAAGCAAAGTTCTAGTTAACATAGTTTGCAAAATGCCAGATAGAGCTTGATGAAGAAGAATCAAAATGCATTCTCTCGGGAGAAAGTAATTTTTGGTGTTTCGTAAAAAAAATTTAACACGATTCAGGGATAAAGTTTAAGAAACATAAGATTTTAGAGGTTGAAGAAAAGAGTAATTTCTGAAGGGAGCAGGAGAACAACTATACTTTAATCAAGTTTATTAGATTTAGTTGAAGGAAAAGAGAATGGAAGGTATGCCCACCATTCCAGAGAGAGAATCACCTCCTAAATGAGCTCTTCGCCCTCAGAGAGTCCTCTCCAGCCGAAGCAATAATCATTAAGTTGGAAATCAAAGAAGTACGACAGCAAGTCTAACCTTTTTGCGGCACTGAAGTGCTAAAAACTCTTCCTCATAGTAAGCGAATGTTACTTAAGTTACTTAAGGATTTACGTAAGGATTTTACTTGGACAATTTTGAATAGAGTTAACAAACCAGTTAAAGGTACCTGAAGTGTGTTTTTGACAACCTTGCTAGATAATGGTAGCCTCAAAATGAACAAAAATCATATATTTAGAAGAAATTCCAACAAGAGGTATAAATAAGTTGGATAGATATAAAGAAAAAGAAATTGCTCCGGAATCATTAAATGTTGAGTTAGAAACAAAGGTATGAGTGAATAGTTCGGCTTTGGAAAAAGGCAAGAAAGCATTTTCACAGCCGGAAATAAAAACAAGAGAAGTGGGAGAAGAAGAGAAATTGTTGACATTTTTTTTCAAAGTTCAAGAAAGAGCTTTTCAGTGTTGCTGATAATAATAGATTAAGTTTAATTTGCCCATGAAATAAAATAAGTTTTAGGTTCTGGGGTATGAAGAAGATCGTAATCTTTAAAGCAGTGTCCTTTCTACAAATAGAACAAGATTTGATGAGAAAAAAAATGGAATTATACGCCTCGCCTCAATGCTAGAATGAATCACTTTAACCTTCGTACACTCCTAGAGACTTTTCCCGCCCAAGAAAAGTTATTCCCAAGTAAATATAAAAGTATGCATCGAAGTGTCATAGACGCATTCTCCTAGTCGGAGACGAGCAGCTTTCCTGACGAAGACTTAAAGAAATAAAACAAGATTAATAGTTGGGAGGATTATTGGAGAATTTGAGATAAGGAAAACTCTAACAAGAATGAGAAGAAAAATTTGATATTAAGAGGTCAGGAATGTTGTTAGCCAAATCTCAAAAATGAGTGATATGGTTAGAAAGATGTACCAGGTGTTAAAGGTTGTTCTGGATGGAGAAATGGAAGGGATATATATATATATATATATATATATATATATATATATGATTATATAATATATATATAATATAATAATATACTATATCATATTTCAATAGTATATACTATATAGTATATATATAAAATTATATGATATATATATATATTGTATATATATATATATATATATATATATATATAATATTATATATATATAATATATATAATATAATTTATTTATATGTTACTAGATAGGCGCATTATTATACTATATATCATATAACTATATTATATACTTAATTTATATATTAATTTATATATATACGTATTATATATCATATATATATATATATATAGGCTATATATATATACTATACCCGTACTTTATTTAAATGAAAATAGTCTTTAATTTTAATTTTTTAATAACTAGCTTTACCAGTATTTTATCCGTAGTTATTATTTAGACTAATGATGTCGTCCTATGCTAGCTCGATAAAGTCCTCGAAGTATATATATATATAATTATAAAATATAGTATATATATATCAATTGTATATATATATATAATATATATATTTATAATATATAATATATATTATATAGTAGTATATATATAGCAATGATTAGTAAATATAATATATATATTCATATTATATATATAATAGATATATATATCAAATATATATATAGTATATATCATATAGCATAATATACTACCCACTATATATATATATAAATATAAATGGTATAGATATATATATATATATATATAGTATATATATAATATATTATATTATAATATATATATAATATATATATATATAAATATATATATCATTAGTAATATATGTATATATAATTATAGTATATACTAATATATATATAATAATATAATATAATAATAGTTATATATATATATATATATCAATATACAGTATATATACACATATATATTATAATTATATAATATATTAATATATATATAATATTATATATATATAATAATTATATCATATAATATATATACTTATATTATATATATATAGAAATAATATATATATTATATATATATATATAATATATAATAATATAGGTATAATACTATATATATTAATTATATTTAATATTAGTATATATAATATTATATATATAGTTATATATACAGTATATATATACTATATTATCATATTATATATAATATTATATATATTATATATTATATACTACTATATATATATATATAATATATATATATATCATATATATAATACTATTAATATATATGTATAATATATATATTATATTATAGTATAATATAATTATGTTCTTAAGTATATTATAATATAGTATATATAGTATATATCTAGTATATATATATATATTATATATATATATATAATTATAGTATTATATATATATAACAAGTATCATAGTATATATAAATATAAGTGTATTACACATACTAATTAGTATATATACTGAAATATTTATTATTTAAAAGTAGCAATACAGCAAAAATGATTATATATATTATATATATATATATCATATATATAGTATATATATAATAATATACTTACATATTATATATACTATATATTATATCTATATATATATAGAATACTATATATAATATATATATATATATATATATATTTTTAGTATATATATGATTTATATTCTATAGATAAACTATATATAGATAATAAATATTATTATATATATAATATACTTATATTTTATATAGATATTATATATATTATATATATACTATTTATATTGATATATATATTTATATACTATATTATATATATTATATTTGTATATTAATATATTTTATAAATATATTATATATAATATTATATATCTATTATATATATATATAATTATATAAATATTATGATATGGGGTGCGTGTGTAGTCGTCCTTGCTTGAGGGTTATATGTAGGTTGTGTTTGTTTTGTTCGGGTTGTGGTTGTATTACGATGCTGGCGTTGTTGTAGTTTCTGAGCTGTATTTCTGATTATAATTCATTGGTTATATGATATGTATCTTCTGGTTTTGATTGTTATATTTATGTGCATTATAATTATATTATGGCTTACTAGTTACTGAGATTATCTATTGTTACTAATAATAATTATAATATATATAGATATATAGATATGTGTATATATATATTAATATATATATATTAAATATTGTATATATATATTATATATATTAATATATATATATATATATATATATCTTATATATATATATATTATAATAATATTTATATTAATATATATCTATAATATAATATATATTATATAATATTCATAACTTTATATAATATATATAAATTATTATCATATATATAATATATTATAATACTATATATATATATATATTTTATATATAATGATAATATATATATTATATAATGATATATATACTACTATATATTATAAATTTAATCATTAATAAAATATATATCATATATACTATAATTAATATATATAGATATACTATATATATATATAATATAATATATTATATAATAAATATTATTAATATAATAATATTATAGTATATTATTATATATAGTAGAATAATATATTATATAAATTAGTTATAGTAGTATAAATATATATAATATATTATTTTATATATATATATATATAAAAATAAACTGTGGTATATGTCTTAATATCGCACATAAGATAACTATCCTAATATCAGTAGACTCATACTATATATATATTATATTAATAATAAATATAATAGTAGGGGCTCTATAATATTTCGACTTACCTCTTTAATTACATATATATAGTCTGTATAATATATTCTATTATAGGTATGATATACTTGATAATACAGACAGATCATAATGTATTCTGTTATGTAATAGTATAATACTAATTAATAATTAAAATATATATAATAAATATAATCTTATATCTTATATAATAATATATATAAAAATAATAATAATTAATATATATTAATAAATAATATTATAATGATATAATAAATAAACATAATAATAATAAACGTACAACAACAACGCAGTCAACTATTTAATACCTGGCTTAACTAGGATTAAGAAAAGTTGACAATTATCACTAAAGTAAATTTAAGAACATAGAATATTACAATCTTTTCAATTAATTAGCCTCAGTCTCAGTTGAATTTTAATTTTTATTTGATTCTACTTTTTTTTTTTATAAAAACCCACTATAGATGTAGAGTTTTATGAAATTACTTTGTTACGTCCCGACAGGGGTTTATTCAAGTGCGGTATTAATATAGTTGGACAAATTAACAGCACCATTTATAGGACGAAACATTAATTACCCAAAGCTAGTCCCCCGTATAAACAATACGTGTTCCCACAACCATCTAGAGAAAAACAACAAGTAACTATAAACATCAATCAGCACTCAAATAAAAACTAAACACTAACAAAATCAACCAATCAAACTAAACATAAACAACAAAAATAATTATATTATTCTATATTATAGATCGAGGAAGTACTTGATATATAGGTATAAATAGTCAATATTCATAATTATTTGATAGCATGATGAGGCCGAAAATGTAATATTCAAATAGTGATAATAATATTGTTATAGAATATAATATATAATATAACGTAATATAACCAATATAATTTATACTTTATACTAAAATTATAAATATAAATATTTTTGTAGTGGTGTGATTGTCGTGAGTCGTGCTATTTTCGGAAGTCATTGGTTTTATGCGCTTTGATGCCTTTAACCTGTTGATCTGCCCTTTAAAGAAAACGATGTTGGAAAAATGCAGAACGCTCAAGTGACGGTACTTCATTTGTTCATATTTCTCAATACCATGAGCATATTTTGAGGATAGACACTTCGGCATCTACAGCAGGTCATTTGTTTTCCGAATAATAATAATAAAATAATAATAATAATAATAATAATAATAATAATAATACATGATAAATAATAATATAATTCAATAATAATAATAATAATAATAATAATAATAATAATTAATAATAATAATAATAATAAACATAATTTTAATAATAATAATCAATAATAATATATTCCCTAAAAATAAGTTAGATTTTCTATTATGATTAAATTCCAATAAGACCAGTTGTTACGGCATCTAAAACAACTATTTCGATATATTATTTACCATCATTTTAAAAAGCCAAAAAGACTTCCCTTAAAATTTTTCAATAAAGAATGAAAAATAAAATATAAAGTGGGTTCAAAAACTCAGTTGGGGGAACGATATAATCAATAGGTGCTCGTAAACGATATATATATAATATAATATATATATTATATCATATATATATAGATAATTTATATAGAATATATAGTTTATATATTATATTATATATATTAATATAAAATAATATATAATATTGATTAACACTTTCAGCTTTAATAAAGTTAATCTATATAATAATATAGTATATTATATATATCAAATAGAATCATATATATATATATATATGATTAGTATTGTAGTCGTGTTTTATTATAATAAGTATAAATACTATATAATATCTTAATATATATATATTATATAATTATAAACGATATTAAATACTACCTAACAAATACATTGTCAAATCATCAATAACCGCTAATATATCGTACTAGTATATTACTAACTCGTAGTATTATATATATAAAATATAGATAATATCACTAAAGTTAAAGAATATATCTCAAGCATATTTATGAGTGATTATAGATATACTATATACTACAAATTATGTCTTGTAAATAAAGATCCTCTTTATAATAGGTATTAGGTTGTCGTCTTGGATACATTGAATTTGGTCCAATCTGCGCAAGGGACAAATTTTAGGGTCGATATCACGACTTTCTGACAATGAGTCTGAGAGATGTGTTTTGGGGGGATCATGTACGGACAATGCACGTGTACAAATTTGGACAATCGAAAGTGTCCGAACAATTAAATTATGCAAGACATTTGCACCTATAAAACTTAATGGAACCAATCTCTCCCAGCTTCATTACTGGGTTTCTGCAGTGTGTGCTAGGTGTGTTTGGTAGTGCGGTTGGGAGTGGTCGCGCTCAAAAAATAATTGTGTATGCGGTGACTCTAAGGACGGGATATGTTGTTCGAAAAACGATGAATATAAAAGAAGCCCTTCTGCCGTTGCGGAGAAGAAAACTGAAATCGTAGGAAAGTGATGTTCTTGTGCAGAGTGAGCAGTGAGTGCTCGTAACGCCCAATACTCAAATAACAGCATTCTTGCGTTCAATATACCTCGTATGTGGAGTTCGTAGTTTAGGTTTAAATTGCTAGGTGGTGAGGGTCCATCGTATAGGTGATCATGATTTGATTTCTGTTTTAAGTAAAGAAGGAGCATTTTGAGTAGTGTGGTGTGAACTTATGTGATGTATGTAATGTATATATCCACCAACAACAACAACACAACACAACACCAACAAAGACAACAACAAACAACAACAAACAACAACAACAACAACACACAACACAACAAACACCCAACAACAACAACAACAACAACAACAACAACAACAAAGCAACAACACAACAACAACAAAATGAAACTTTAGCTAACATCGGGTGTTAATCTTTTTCGGTTAGCAGCAGAAAAAGAGACACCAACAATGCCCGATTTTTCTGAACCGTCGACAAATTTAAACCACAAATTTCTAATTTCGTCAAAAGCAAAATTAATTTAGTGAAATTTGAATAAAGTTAACTTATCAATTTGTTATACGTGTGAAGATTATGTTGAGGGTAACCTAATAAGAAATTGAGAAATAATGTTAAATTTCGTTAGATTTAATTGAAATATTAACTCAGGATATTCTTCACGTTTCTGATATGGTATTGTATATATATTTTGAATAAGTAAAAATATGACAGAGTAGTGAGGCAAGTTCGCTTATGTACGAAGTTATTGAGATAAGAGATACTAAATGAGTATGTATAAGGAAAGCCTTTGAGAGCATTCCAAATAAAAGATACTCATCTCAAAATATATAGATTAATTACATTCCTCTTAATAATTCATAATAAATAACTATCAATTACGCAATATATAAAATAAATAATAATAATTAAAATTAATATAAACTTTATCGATGGTTGTAAATTATAAATGATCATTATCTCATTATATAATCTTAAACCACTACATTACTATCAGTGACATCATCATCCATACGTAATTGTGACACACACAAAGACACCACCATACTAAAATACCACTACGTCACCAGCAACTATAACGCTACCTACTATCAATCATCACCAACCCATCACGTTCTAATATAGCTAAATACCGACTATCATCAATCACCGTTATCGGGTAATAATAAGCATCATTATTATTTTAATCGAAATCTAAATTGTTACATACCATCTATATATAATTACCATGCCAATCTGCAATTCATATATATCTACCTAATTGACAATCAGTCATACTGCTATCAATTACACCATTCTCGCACCGTCTAATCTGAGTCATTTAATTCTCTATCACTATCACCTCCTCCCATGGTCGCGCTATGAGCAGTACTACGATTAGTTAACGTCTATATTAGGGTATTATTTCAACCCTTCACATTTAAAATATCAAAGATATCATAATTAAAGAAACATCAACAAATAATTAACTCAATAATTAAATCAACAATACATATAATAATATTCTTAGACTAACCACACCTTGAAAATAACATCATTTTCTTATCAAGCAGAACATATTTATTTAACACAAAAAAATAAACATAAAAATTACTTAATATATGATAATAATTATATACAATAAATCAATAATATATAATAATATAATAATAATAACTAATCAATATTGTATAAAAAAATCAATCCATAATAATAATTAAATCACAATCTAACAATAGCCCTAACCACAACACAATCCATCATACACAGCATCTATCATTCTACAACAATAGTATATATTCATAACAATGCGAAGCAACAAAGCCATAAAATCATAAACATTTAAATAATCCTAATACTTAGCTAAATAACAATTAGCAGCAACACTAATATTTTATGTTATTTAAACAATAAACTAAACAATTAAAATTCAGCACAAAACAATATCTAAAATACAATAACAACTATTAACGACGACAACAACGTTTAACAAGAGAGTACTATGTGATTAATATATACATTTTTAAAATATGGATAAAATTAATTAGCATATTTTGGTAAACATACGGGATAGTTTCCAGATATTTTCTTACAGTTTTCTTTTTTTTCTTTTTACTTTTTTTTTTTTATTCATTTAATTAATTTTATTACAACTTATTTCTAAAAAATTTCCTCGTTTTATATAATGATCACTTTTTTTACAAGATTTATGTAATTAAACTTTCTTTTAATGCTTTGAGTTAGGTGTATATATATGTTTATTTATTTTACACCATATAAATCATATGTAATATAAAATTATAACATATAAAAATTAATATATATTTTAAATTTATATATAGTATATTTAATTTATATATATATCTATATATGTGATGGTATTTATAGCTATATAGTATAAATTTAAAATTCCTTATACAGTAGAACATTTCTTCTGCATAGAATTTTTATAAGTTTCACTTAAATATTGTTATAGTATGTTTATCAAATTCATATTTGTAAATTAAATATAATATATATTTAAAATTGAACGAAAATCATTTTTGATAACGTTATTTTTGTGTAAAGGTATATAATATGGTCCTTATATTACAATTTTCGAGCTCTACAATTATCTATAGGTACTTGATTCAAACACACTTTCAGACTAACCATCAACTAGACACATATATTGTGTTAGTATATGATAATTTCCTTTGGCACAGTGAGCAGAAAAGGATCACTACTTCAGCAAGAAACTGCCTATTATAAGGCCTATTATTTTATTATTTCTAATTTTAAAAATTCAATATATATATTATTTTTATTTTTATTACGTTTCTAACTATATAATAATTATATGACGTAGAATGTATTTATAAAAAGTGATATAAATATTTAAAATTTCAATAAAAAAAACCATTATATAATAATAAAGTAATTTTAAATTAGTATAAATGGATAATTATTTTCACTAATAGTTTCAGTTACAATATCTATTTTACTATATATATATATTCTCTTTGACTTGAATATTATGTATGAAAAATAATAATATTATATAATCTATATTGTTTTAAAGTAAGGAAATATCTCATAGATATTTTTGAAGGTTTCAAATATTCCTGTTTTGGCGGTAATAAAAAGAAACTCTTGTTTATTTAAAAGTCAACATTAATTCTCCATATCTAAACACAACTGGTGACTATAGCAAATAGTCCTGCCGAGGATAAGTGATACTAATTAGACATTTTTGAATCTACTAGGCGAATAAACATCTCCTTTAGATTCGAGAAACTGTAAACTCATAAATAGAATATACTAACAAAAAAAAAAAAGAATCTTATTTACTAATCATATACTATGAGCTCAGAAGGCCTATTAGGACCTTTTAGAGCGTGACTCGTTATCAACATAAATAGATACTTTCTATTAAGTGTTTTTTTTTTACTAAAGATTACCATAGGCGTATTAACCGCACCGAATGAGGAGCGGGATCTCTCGCCTCTCTTACCGGCGATAACTTACTGGTATTGGTATTTACAGATTCCTACCCACCGGGTTCGGAGGGTCTCCGGAACCCCGCTACTTTGTTATTTGAGGGTTGTTCGCGTAGTAGAGTTGAGTCTACCTCCTGCACCTAACTTCCTCCATCGGGGTATGGAAAACTTCATCCCCCCTCTGTGTTCCCACTATATATATGATTCGCTCGAGCCTACCAATATACCTACATTCTGCCGTATAATATTATAGTATCAATCTATATATTATATCTATAATTAACGACTTAATAAATATTAGAATAACATAATTAATATATAATAATATATACTTTATATATAGACCTATACAAGTGTATTTACCCCTAGTTTAATACTATGCTATACGGATACATATCATTCGAGCCTCCCGCCCCAATATAAATAATATTAGGCTCTTTTTTTTTTTTATTATTTTTTTATATTATTTTATATCAAGTATTTTATTAGTCAGAAATAAAATTTTCAAAACATGCCACATAAATATTAGTTACCTTATGCTATCCCTATATATGATAGCATATATAGTTATATATCTAATGTAATCATTTTATAATCATGATAGATTGTATGGGCACTTCTAATATTAGTATATACTGCTATACTTATCATTGTGATAAGGAATAGGTGGTGAGCATTGGAATCTATTTTAATTCTTCGTATAATTGGATCGTAGCGTACTCTATCTCTATAATACTTAATTACTTATTTAATGATAATTATTGAATAGCGTTAGATACCAAATACAAACTCTTTAGCTATTCATTCATTATGTGAGATTACTTTATGTTCCTCTCATATACACAGAACGATGCGAGCACGGTGCACATTTATGTTAAGATAAGAAAAATCTGACAAATCTGTTGATTGATTTACTCTTGCTATTGCAACGAGAGAGTGATGATATAGAGAATGAATATGCGTGAGCTCAGAGAAACGCGAGTGATTGAGAAGTGTCTTTTGCTTCGAGGACTGTAGACTAAACCTTTCCTATTATTGCGCGAACCTATAAGAGGATGATCTTGCAGAGAGATATTGAGAGATTAGTTATTGCGATTTGTATTAATAAATATCTTTCTTTCTAAGTTGATAATAATTATCTTGACTAAACCGTCATTAAAATAACTAATAAAATATGAGTCTATTCGCACTTATTAGTTATCTCTGCTATACTATCAAAATAATTAATATCCGTAAAGTCTCAAATCACCATGATCTCTCAATCTCAAAGTGTGAAAAGTTCCGCTTTATTTGCTTGATAGTTTGCTAAATGAACTAAAATATTATTATAAATATATATATATTAAGATATATATGAATATATATATATATAGATACTATGAGTATGATATTATATATATAATCATTATATATTATAATATATATTATAATATAGATATATATAAATAGTATATTAGTATAATTAATATTATTATAACTTAATATATATACTATATATTATATTATATTAAGAGTGGATGTATATATATATATATATATAATAAAAATAATATTATATAGATATATATAGTATACATTAATTATATTATTGTATATATATAATTATATAATAAAATAGAAATATATACTTATATTATATAGTTATATATATACTTATATATATATATAATAATACTATTAAATAAAGTATATAGATTATATTCATATATATATATATATATAATATATAGTATAATACTATATATATATATATATATATATTAATCTCACCACCACCAAGCGACTCTAAGTTATTTATGTTATAATTTATATATTATTATAACTATATACTATATATATATTATATATTATATATATATATGTATATATATTAATATATATTAGTATATATAATAATTATTATAATAGTATCCCTGGGGGTTTTATTATTTTTAGAATATGATTATATATTACAGTATATAATATAATATTATATATAACTATATATCAATACTATATAAATCTACTATATATATATAATAATATACTATATAGTATATATTATATATAATATATTATATAATTAATTATATAATATATTACTGATTAATATTATATATCATATTATATATAACTATATTATATATATACCACTTTAGTATATATAAAGTATATATAATAATCTATTAATATATTATATAAAGTTATGTCAGATCAAATAGTCAATATAAAAAAGGAAAAAGTAATAGAAAATATATAAAATACTATATATACAATAAATTAAATAATATATTTTATAGTTATGAT
>JABUQX010062545.1:15000-17512 GCA_015478945.1 Trachelipus rathkii | reverse complement strand
TATATATATATATATATATATATATATATATATATATATATATATATATATATATATATATATATATATATATATATATATATATATATATATTTTCTAGTATAAGAATCAATCAATTTAAGGGGTGACGGACATGATTCAAAAATATATAGGACCAGTTACGTTTTACGACTCCGTCAGTTTAATTTTTTTTTTTTTTTTAACTAAAGGAATACCCAAGGGTAAACCGCAAAGATGGCAGGAGTCGGGGTCTCTCGGCCTTCCGGGAAACGACAGGTAGGTTCTTCCCCCCCTCGGGGTCTCCCGGAACCACTCTTTGGTATTTATGAGGTGTCTTGGGGTTTTCCTCCGCCCTCCCACAAGGGTATGGAAAACGTCCCCCTCCGTCCCAAATCGGTTTTTGACCTAATTTTTTTACATTTTTGTAATACGCTTTACACGCTGATTCCAAATATGTAATTGGTTTTTCTGTAAGTGTCGTACTTTTCGAGATATTTCATTTATGAAAATTTTTTTTTTTTTTTACATTTTTATAATAAGCTTTATACGCTGATTTCAAATATGCAATTGGTTTTTCTGTAAGTTTCGTACTTTTCGAGATATTTTATTTTTAAATTTTTTTTTAAAATATTTTAAATAATTATTTAAAAAATATTTCCAGACTTTTAGTCCGTTACCACTTAAATTCATTGTTAGTATCATATACTAGTAATATATTAAAAAAAAAAAAAAAAATCAAAACTGACAGAGTCTTAAAACATAACAGAATATATATATATATATATATATATATATATATATATATATATATATATATATATATATATATATATATATATATATGTATATATATATATGTTATTTATATTAATAATATAATAATAATAATAATAATATATATATAATATATATATATATAATATATATAATTTATAGAAATATAGATATAAAAATGTATGGCATGTATGTATATGTATATATATAATAACATATAATAATATATATATATATATATATATATATATATATATAATAATAATAATATATTAATAATATATGTAATAATATATATATATAAATATAATAATAATAATATATATGTAATATATATATATATATATATATGTATATATATAATAATAATATATATATATCTCTTTCTTATTATAATAATAATATATATATATATCTTAATAATAATACTCTAGAATAAAGTCACCCTAGTGCGATAAAGATAGTAACATTAAGGCTGTCTGGATGATTGTAGGAGATATATAATAAAAAAGTAACCATTACGCTACATATAAGACAATCATTACTCTAATCCCGATGAATGATATAAAGTATACAAAAATAAAAAAATTTAAATAAAAAAATATTAAATTTAATTTAGTTGGTTATCCTTTCTTCTTCATCCTTAAAACATCCTGTTTAAAAATTTGCGGGTACAGATAAAAAATTTCAAGAGCTCCACTTCGCCCGGTTTCATATTAAAATTATCCTATTATATATATATATATATATATATATATATATATATATATATATATATATATATATATATATATATATATATATATATATATATATATATATATATATATTTCTTTTTATATATATATATATATATATATATATATATATATATATATGACGATTCAATTATTTTCCTCTTCATAACTTGATTGATGTATTTCAATGGAGAAACGGAATTTATATTGATTTTATGGTCGTGCAGAGTTCGATGGGCTGTTAAAGCTGAATTAGGAGAGTCTTTGATAAGATCATATTTATGTTGTTTAACTCGTCTGGGTAGATCATTAGTCTCGCCGATGTAAACAGATGGACAGTCATAGCAGGGAATTTTATAAATGCATTGCGTTAGATAAATACTAATATTGATAATTTTAATAAGAAACCGGGCGAAGTGAGCCTTGACATTATTCAAAATTCTATACTCCTAAATTCAGGATGCCTTAAGGATGTGAAGAAGAAGGATAACCAACTAAATTAAACAATATTTTTCATTTAACTTTTTTTATTTTTGTATATTCTTGTCATTCCATCGGACAGAGGCCTTTGATTGTCTTAGGCGAAAGCTAATGGTTACTTTGTTTTGTTTATATTTCATAATTTTATCTGTGATGTTTTATTAAAGTATTATTTTACGTGCCTAGGGTGACTATCCTATAAATATTCTACTTGCGTTCAAGCAAATTTATATTATTATAATATATATATATATATTTTTTTTTTTTTTTTACAGTTAACCACCACTCACGGGCCGAGCCCTTTTCAAGGAGGGGGCAGAAAATAAAACAAGGAAAACCCCACCCAATCCCCAGCCCTAAGGCAAATCTCTCAGGTGAGCGCAGACGTGGGCTTTAAAGAGAGAAAGATTAAATATAGTTGGAAAAACAGAAGAAGGCTTCCACAGAACAGAAGTAGCTGGAAAGAAAGAGGCACCACAACGAACAAGTCTGGGGTTCTCAATACTCACGCAAAATTCATG
>JABUQX010062545.1:5000-10000 GCA_015478945.1 Trachelipus rathkii | reverse complement strand
GTTAATTTTTCTACAATATACATAGATAATTGAATTATTAATTTAAATTATTTTAAGAAACCTACTGTATACATTTTCAAAAATATTAAAAAAAATATATATATATATATATATATATATATATATATATATATATATATATATATATATATATATATATATATATATATATATATATATATATATATATATATATATATATATATATATATATATATATATATATATATATATATATACATTTTTATATATATATATATATATATATATAATAAATATATAATATAATATAATAATAATATATAATAATATATATATATATATATATATATATATATATATATATATATATATATATATAATAATAATATATATATATATATATATATATATATATATATATATATATTTATGTATTTTTGTATATATAAATATATATATATATATATATATATATATATATATATATATATATATATATATATATATATATATATATATATATATATATATATTCACTTATTCACCCTTTTCTCATGTAGATCCCTAAAAGGATCTGTTAGGTGTTGCCTCTACAGAACACTCTCCAGGCATTTCTTACGGTGTATATTCTTCTCTCTTCATCATTGCCACGCTCACGTTGTCGCTCCATCTAATTTTAGGTCTTCCCACACCTTTTCTCCCCTTCAGTATCCATTCCAGATATCTTCTGGGCACTAGTCTCACCTATCCTTTTAACATGTCCGTACCATCTCAGCTGATTTCGTTGGACCTGTTCATTTATTGATTCGATCCTTAACTCCCGTCTTATTGTATCACTTCTTCTTTTATCCCTCAGCGTCACCCCCCTGATCACCCTCAAAACTCTCATATCTGCCGCCTCCAATCTTTTCTTCTGCACCGTAGTCAGTGCCCAACATTCGGAGCCATATGTCAGTAAAGGTCTCAGCATTGATCTATATATCATTTTAATCTCTGTTGGTATTGATTTTTCCTTCAGTATCGGGTATAGGGCTCCCACATTTTTTGCGAACTTCTTCATTCTCTCATTTAGCTCTTCCTCCATTCCACCCCTACCTTCCAACACCACACCCAAATACTTAAATTTATCCACCTGATGCAATTCAATTCCCTCCAACACTATATTTATTTCTTCTCTTTCTCTGGCTATTTTCATTACTTCTGTCTTTTCTGTACTTATTTTCATATCCATTTCTCTCATTTGGGTGTTCCATCTGTCTATCATATCCTGCAGGTCTAGACCCTCTTCTGTTATTATGGCCACATCATCTGCATATAGCAGAGTATGCTCTCCATTTATTCTGCTGCATTTTTTTCATATTGAAGTCAATGTTTATTATAAAAAGCAGTGGTAACAAGACACTAACTACCTTGTCTCACTACCATATTTACCTCAAACTATCTCTCACTTCTTTGACCTGCTCTTATTATAATTATAGACCCTCGATATGTGATTTTTGTTACTCTTATACATTTCTGTGGTATCCCGTATTGCGGCTCTTACATGATTTTCCAGAGCTTTTCTCTCTTTAATCTGTTCAAATCCTTTTCCATGTCTTTAAATGCCACATCCACCCTCTTATCCCATTCTATCGTTTTTTTCTATTAAGGTTTTCGTATAGTATATTGGTCCTGTTTTTCTTTTCCCGGCCCTAAGCATTACTGCCAGTCTCCTATGTTATTATCAACTTTGTTTCTCACCCTCCTCTCTAACACTCTTTCAAAGATTTTACTAGCCACATTTAAC
The DNA here is from genome assembly GCA_015478945.1 of Trachelipus rathkii. NCBI lineage: Eukaryota > Metazoa > Arthropoda > Malacostraca > Isopoda > Trachelipodidae > Trachelipus > Trachelipus rathkii. The sequence goes on along the minus strand of JABUQX010062545.1, from coordinate 8,232 downwards.
AGAAATATTCCTTTATGTTTATCACATTTCCTATAACGGGGTTTGAATCGCAAAATTTCTTTCACGTGCATATATATATATATATATATATATATATATAATATATTATATATATATATATATATTATATATATATATATATATATATATATATATATATATATATATAATATATATATATGATTAATATATCATATATATTATACATATATATATATATAGATAATTATATATTAATATATATATATATATATATATATATAATATATATATATTTAAAAAGCCGCAAATATTATTATTTATTATTATTATTATTATTATTATTATTATTATTATTATTATTATTATTATTATTATTATTATTATTATTATTATTATTATTATTATTATTATTATTATTATTAATTTAATTTATTATTATATTATTATTAATTATTATTATTATATTATTTTTATTGTATATTTTATTATATTATTATATTATTATTATATTATATTATTGATTATTATTATTATTATATTATTATTATTATTTTTATTATTAATTATAGGCCAAATTACTAAGTTTTTATTGGTTTTTTTAACTTTGTGATTAGCGATTAAACCTTTTTAGTGCTTTTGTGTTTAAATTGGGATAAAACAGATATGAATAAGTGCTTAAAGGGAAAAAGAATTGCAAACTGTGAAAGTCGTCGAAGTGTAACTCTTGAAATTATTGAGTGTGATGCTACCTGTACTTGCCATGAAAAAAAAGCCGCCAAGATGACGTGGTACACCTGTGACCCCATCTTATCAAGTACTTTGGGTCTGACAAGAGCAAGAAGGAGTATATTGAAGGCAATAGAGTGATGTACAAACGAAAGATTGAATGCTCCCAATTTAAAAAAAAAAAACTTCAGCTTTGACATTAAATCAACATATAGCTTGAAATCGCACTACTTGATCGTAAGTAACTTACACTGATACTTTTTATTTGAATTTTATTTCTTTTAATTTTAAAATTCAACCATTAAATATTTCACATATTTTATTTACATGAATAAAATGTTTAGTTTTGTAACTTTAACTTTTTCTAGAAACATCCTTCTTTGCACAAGGAGCTGTGTACTGCAATTGAAGGAGGGTCAAGGCGGAGCAGGAGCTGTTCAACTGACGGTGGGACACCAAGCAAAAATCGTCAGACCATCATTCTCCAGTCTATGTCGAAATAATTTAAGCAGAATAGAGTTCTTGAGTTGCTTTATAAGTAAGTGTTTTATTTTAAGTACAGGATAAAGGGAAAAAGAATTGCAAACGGTGAAAGTCGTCGAAGTGTAACTCTTGAAATTATTGAATGTGATGCTGCCTGTACTTCCCATAAAAAAGAACAGAGTTAAAAAACTAAGAATACAGTCCATACAAAAATTTTCGAATTTGAAATACCAAGTTTCATTTGTCATTAATATCATTTCTATTCAAATATTTTTGCTTCTTGATTTCTGCTACATGACATTGGGCCTATTTACATTGTGGAGTCTGAGTTCTTTGTCGAATTCCTGTCCTATTCTGAACTCTGATTTCCGGTCTCCCTTCCAGAAAAAAGTGATAGGTCTTGAATGTCATTAGTGCATTTAAGTAGGGAAGGATGACTTTATCCAACATTATAAGTCAGTTTTGTGCCACAACAGCAGACACTGGGACTGGGGAACAGCAAACAGGCAGTTTTCTTGGGATGGTGGTTCACTGGATTAATCTTGAATACTTTGAGAGAGAGAAGCTGTCCTGTCTGTTAGAGAGTTAGACTGTTTCTTCAGACCAAAACAGTCCTAGCAACGTATATTACGGCATAGTTCATCACAATTGCATGGAACACTCGAAGGTCAGCTAAAAATCAATATGAATAATACGTAATGCTGAAAAATTATAACTCCAAATTAATAAGGAAACAACTAAATTAAAAAATATGTATTCTTCAGGTTTTCTGCATTACAAACAGATAAACGGCTGCAGAATTTCTGTGCACCTTTGGGTGGGAATTACTCATGCAGAAAGTGACGAAGAGGAAGATGACATGGTACCGAATCGCCAGATAGGGGTTTGCGCGTGAAGAGATGCATGTGAAAATTAGTATTACAGAGTTCTTACAGACAAAACCTCTCAGCTAGAAAAATCTGGCTTGAAGAACATGATGCACTTAGCCTAACTACATCGCCGTTGCATTTCCTACACATTAAACATCTTGGCTACCAAGGATATTTCAAAAGTTCCTCGCTGGTCCTCTGGTGCCAAGAATACATTTAAGTTGACACTTACCAAAGCACGGGAATTTGTGGAATGCCCAAAACTACAACATGCTACGAGAATTTAAGAAAGGAGTTGGCGAAGCAAAGCTTAAAAACACCAAGTGTTACTCGCTGGAACTCCATATTACGATTCTATAAAAGACCTGCTTAAGAACCTTGATCGGTAGCAGTGCAAACCAAATGTCAACAACCATTTGTATAAAGCAAAACCTTGATCTTCAGTATTAAATAAAATTGATAAGGAGTAATTGCGTGCGTACATTCAATAATGAAGCGCTATTGCTGTTTAGGCTGATATGTTGCAGGAAGAGAAGAATGCGTACGCGGGAGTCCTATTGCCTAATCTCTTTCTCCTCAAGGACAGGATCTGGGAAATGCAACGAGAGTTGGAAAAATTTAACTATGCCAAAAAACTTTAGTCAACTATTTGCTAAAGCAACCAAAGGCAAACAAAGGGAAAGAAAAGGGCTTTGAACCGAGGTTCAGCATTCTTTTTGATGATTTTGATTTGCTTATGGCAACAGCCCTAAATCCTCACTTCAAACTCGGAGTGGTACGTAGGTTAAATGTGGGAAAGTACCAAGCTGCCAAGACCAGGATACTGGAGGAAATAAAATGTAATATTGCATTGAATCTTACTCGTCCACATTAAGGCACTGAAGGTGATGGAACTGAGTCTGAAAGTGACCCATTTATGGTGAGTTATTTTTATAATTTGGAACCAATCTTTAAGCATTCTCTTGTATTTATATATATATATATATATATTATATATATATATATATATATATAATATATATAATATATATATATATATATATATATATATATATATATTTATATATATATAATATATATATATATATATATATATATATATATATATATACTATATATATCCCTCCTCCTGCGTCTTCTTCTCTTCAGGTTTCCTATTGCCGTCTTCCCGT
>JABUQX010062544.1:0-22059 GCA_015478945.1 Trachelipus rathkii | reverse complement strand
CCCCCTAAAAAAAACCTAAAATTTTATCAAATTTAGAGATGTTTTATCAAATGAATTAAGAACCATTTACTCCAAAAATATAACAGCTAATAAAAATCCAAAGTCACCATCGTATTTCCCACTTAAAACCCAATCTTATAAGATAAATAAAATAATAAAATTTTGTTTTGTAGCTATGCACATTTAATTTTGAATTTCAAAAAAACCAAAATTTATCAATATTTAATATTTTTTATCTAAATGAATTAAGAACCTTTTACTCAAAAACTATAACAGCATATTAAACAATCGAAGGACCTTCGTATTTCTCATCTTAAAACCAATCTAAAACGTCCAGTCATCTCCTACGACGTGTATTTCACGAGCTTGGACATTCTATATGTTTGAATTCAAAAAAAACAAATTATTCACAAATTTTAGAATTTTTATCAAAGAATTATAAATAAACCTTTTCTCCAAAACTTTACAAGCCAATGGAACCTCCTAGTAACACCTATTCGTTTTTTTCTTATACTTAAAACCCAATCTAAAAACGTTCCAGTTATTTTTCTACGACTTGTATTTCACGTCAGCTATGGACATTTATATTTGAATTTCAAAAACCAAAATATTATCAATTTTTAGAATTTTTATCTAAAATGAATTAAGAACTTTTACTCCAAAACTAAACCACCATTAAAATCCATCACCAGCGTTCCTTCTCACTTAAAACCATCCTAAAAACTTCCGGTCACTTCTTACGCTCGTTTTCACGAGCTTTGGACAATATAGCTCTTTCATTTACGCAAAATGTACTGAATACTATAATATTTTATTCAAATAATTAAAATCTTTTACTCTCAAACTAAACGCTATTAATAATCTCGAAGTCACCATTCGTTTTCTTCATCTTTATAAACCTCCAATTCTTTAATAAATCGCTTCCTTAGTCACTTTTCTACGACTCGTATTGCACGAGCTATGGACATTTATATGTTTGAATTTCAAAAACCTAAATTATCAAATTTTAGAATTTTTTTCTAAATGAATTGAACCCTTTACGCAATAACTAAAACACCTATTATTAATTAATTCCGCAAAAGTTATCTTCGTTAATCCTCACTTAAAACCCAATCTAAAAAACTTCCAGTCCCTTTCTACGGACTGCGTATTTTTCACGACTATGAACATTAAATGTTTCGAAATTTTCAAAAACCTAATTAATCCACATAATTTTACATTATTTATTCTATTATTTTATTAAGAACTTTTTACTCCAAAACTCCATATAACACTATTAAAAATCGAATCACCATCGTTATTCCACACTTAAACCTCAATCTAAAAGTTCAGTCACCTTTTCTACGGATCGTATTCACACTATGGAATTTATATTTTCGAATTTTCAAAAAACTAAAATAATAATATGATTAATATTTTTAATCTAAAAGATTAAGAATTTTTCAAAAATATAACAGCATTAAAAATCCGAAGTGACCTTCTTATTCCCTCATTTAAAACCCAATCTAAAAACGTTCAGTCACTTTTCTACGACTTATTTTTCAGATAATTATTTATAGTTTGAATTTCAAAAAACCTAAATTATTTCAAATTTTTGAATTTTTATCTAAATAATTAAAACTATAAATTCCAAAACTATAACAGCTATTTAAAAATCCGAAGTCACCATCGTATTCTCACTTAAAACCAATCTAAAAACTGTCCATAATTTCATATAATTTACAACGACTCGTATTTCATGAGCTATTGGACATTTATATGTTTGAATTCAAAAAACCTAAATTACAAATTTAGATTTTTTATTAATGAATTTAGAACTTTTACTCAAAACATAAACAGCATTAAAAACCGAGAGTGACCATCAGTATTCCTCAACCAAAAACCCAATCTAAAAACGTTCTAATCACTTTTCTACGACTCGTTGTAAGACGTGGATTTGAACATATATGTTTGAATCGAAAAAAAAACCATTAATGACAAAAATTTTTAAGAATGTAAATTTACTCTAAATAATTAAGTGAATCCTTTTTACCCAAAATTATAAACAGCTCATTTAAAAATCCGATATCAACTTCGTTTTTAAACCTCACTTAAAAACCCTAATCTAAAATAACGTTCCAGTCACTTTTCTACGACTTGTATTTTCAGGAGGAACCACTTATATTTGAATTTTCAAAAAACCTAAATTTATTTCAAATTTTAGAATTTTTATCAGAATGAATTAAGAACCATTTACTCCAAAACTATAACAGCGATTAAAAATTCAAAGTCACCATCGCATTCCTCACTTAAAACCAATTCTATAAGAACTTTTACAGTCATCTTTCTACGACTCGTATATTCACGAGCTATGGAACAATTTATCTGTTTGAAATTTCAAAAAAACCAAAATTTATCAAATTTTTGAAATTTTTATCTAAATGAATAAGAACCTTTTTACTCCAAAAACTTAAACAACATTATAAAATCTCAAAATAAGGTTAAACCAACTTAAAACAGATCTAAAATTTGATAACCTATCATCTTCGTTAGTACTCGTATTACACGAGCTAAATGATCATTTATATGATTTGAATTTCAAAAAACCTAAATTTATCAAAATTTTAGAATTTTTATCTAAATGAATGTTAAGAACCTTTTTGACTCCAAAACATATAACAGCTATTAATAAATCACGAAGTCACCATCGATTCCTCACTTAAAAACACCAATCTAAAAATTCCAGTCACTTTTTTTTATCGTATTTCACGAGCTATGTACATTTATATGTTTTGAATTTATCAAAATAATCTCTCAAAATTTTTCAAATTTTAGAATCTTTATCTAAATGAATTAAAAACCTTTTACGCCAAAACTATAACATATAATAAAAATCGAAAGTGACTTGTCAATCGTATTCCTCACTAAAACCCAATATGCTAAAAAAAACTTTCCAGTCACTAGGAAGGAGATCGAATCGAAAGTTGATTTAACATATTATATGTTTTATTTTACAAAAATAACCTAAATTTACAAAATTTTTAGAATTGTTTCTCTAAAATGATATTAAAAGAACTATTTATCTCTAAAAAAATATAACAGCTATTAAAAAATCCGAAGTCACCATCGTTTTATTCCTCATTAAAAAACCAATCTAAAAACTTCCAGTCACTTTTCTACGACTACGTGATTTCACGAGCTTATGACATTTATAGTGTTGAATTCAGAAAACTAATTGTTGAGCAAAAACATAGAAAATACTAAGCTTATTGGATTAATTAAACTACCGTTTCTTCTTCTTCTATAATCTTAGTATTTAACAGCTATTAAAAAACCGAAGTCACCCCTTCCTATTCCTCACTTAAAACCCAGTCTAAAAACGTTCCAGTTATTTTTCTACGACTTGTTTTTCACGAGCTATGGACAACATTTAATGTTTGAATTCAAAAACAAAAATTTTATCAAATTTTTAGATATATTTTTAATCTAAATGATTATTAAGGATCTATTACTCCAAAAACTTATAAATCCAAGTATTAATAATCCGAGTATCACCATTCGTTTTTACGTTCAACTTTAAAACCCTCAATTTCTAAAATACTTCAGTTCACTTGTCTACGACCGTTATTTCACTGAGCTATGACAATTATATGTTATGAATTTCAAAAAACTAAAATTAATTCAAAATTTAATGAGAAATTTTTATCATAATGAAATAAGATTTTAATTTCATTCACTTTATTACAGCTAATTAAAAATCCGATGAGTGTACCTTCGTATTCCTACTTAAAAACCCATCTAAAAACGTTATATCCAGTCACTTTTCACACTTGTATTTTATACAAGCATTATTGACATTATATATATTTATGAATTTCAAAAACCTAAATTATTTCAAATATATTAAAATTTTTTAATTCTTAATTAATAATTAAGAACCTTCTACTCCATAAACTATATTACAGCTATTTAAAAATCCACGAAATCACCATTCGATTTTCTCTAACACCTATAACCAATCTAAAAACGTTCTCACATCACTTTCTACGACTTTAACTCACGAGCTAAGTTAGCAATTCTAGCAGCTCTGAACACTCAACCACAGCAACTTAGCAACTTTAGAAATTTTATCTAAATGATAATTATAAGAATCTTTTACTCATAAACTAAAAATCTTATCAGCTATTTAAAATCCGAATTCACCATCTGTTTCCTCAATCTTATAAACCATATCTTAAATGTCAGGGTCGTTCAGTCACTTTTCTGTACGACTCGATTTCACGAGCTATAGGACATATTACTTAATTGATTTCAAAATCCAAATTTTTAAATTTTAGAATTTTTATCTAAATGAATTATGAACCTTTTACTCCAAAAACTATAAAAGCTATTAAAATTCCAAAGTCACCATCGTTTTTCCCACTTAAAACCCAATCTTAAAAACTTTCCAGTCACATTTCTACGACTCGTATTTCACGAGCTAAGGACCTTGAATTGTTGAATTTCAAAAACATGAAATCATATATTTTTTAAAATTTTATCTAGGATGATATTCAGGGTTTTTCACTGTGAGAAAGTATAAACAGCCATTCAAACTACGAAGGAAACCTAATTTTCTCAAGTAAACCATCCTAAAAACGTTCCAGACCACTTATGAAGGCATGCATTATGGCAATGATGAATAAAGAAAGTGCAGAATTTTCAAATTACTAAGTTTTATTCAAATTTATATTATAGGGATATTTGAGTTAAAATGAATAAAATGTTTGTATCCAAAAAACTATAACAGCTATAAAAATCGAAGTCACCATCGTTTTCATTCACTTAAAATCCCAATGTATCTAAAATACGTCTCAGCACTTTTTCTACGATCCTTGTATTCACCGATCTTTTGGTGACATTATATATCTAGTTTATATATTCACAAAAAACTAAAGTTTATTCAAAATTTTAGAATTTTTATCTAAAGGAATTAAGAACTCTTTCGACCAAAATACGATATATATATATAAACAGCTATTTAAAAATCCGAAAGTCACCACTCCGTTTTCCTTATTTAAAACCCAATCTAAATAAATTTATCAGTTATTTTTCTACGACTTGTATTATTTCAAGAGCTATGAACAGTTATATGTAGATTTTTCACGAAATGAATAAACATTTACAACACTGAAAATTTTTAGAATATATCAACTCCATCGTACACTGTTGTTGTCCTCGTAAGAGAAGTAGTTTATAAATCTCGTAGTGAGGCCGTACGTTGACCCTCACATAATAGACCAATCTTAAAAAGCTTCATGTCACTTTTCTACGACTCGTATTTCAAAAGCTATGGACCATTTTATATAGTTGAATTTAAAAAAAAACCAAATTTTATCAAGATAACATGATTTTATCATCAGATAATTTAAATCTTTTACTCCTCAAAACCTAAACCAATGCTATTATAATCCGACAGTACATCACCACGTTTTCATCTCACTTAAAACCAATATCTTAAAAACTGTATTCTCAAGAGTCCCTTCTACGACTTCGTATTTCACGATGTACTTTACGAAACTCCTTGGATAATTGTGTGAATCTTCTATGGGAATTTAAAATTTGTCAAATTTTACTATTTTATATCCTTATAATAATGAATTTTAAGAACCTTTTTATCCAAAACTACTTTGTTTTCAGGGATAACCATTTTAGAGTAGAGTAATCGTCACCATCGTTTTTCCAACACTTAAAACAAAATCTAAAAAACGTTCCATTACTTTTTCTACGACTTGTATTTCACTAGCTATGGACATTTATATGTTTGGATTTCGTATAACTTAAAATTTTAAATCAAAATTTCTAGTAATTTTTAATCTAAAAAGAATAAGAACTCTTAATCCTCAAAAGACTTATAACAGCTATTTAAAAAATCCGAATGTATCACTATCGTATTTCCTACTAAACACCTCAATCTATAAACGTTCTCAGCACTTTCTACTACATTGTATTTACGGAGCTTGGACATATATTGTGATTTTCAATAAAACATCATAAACTTATTAAATAAATTTTTTTTACAATTATTTGGCTAAATAATAAAATTTAAAGAACCTTTTACTCCTTTAAATTAACCAGCTACAAAAATCTCTAAGTGTCGCTAAAATGTTTCAACCGCGTGACATCAATATAAAATAGTTTTGTAGGTGAGGGAGGTGTAGGTAGGTGGGATAGATAGGTATATAAAATGACCTAAAATAATTTATATATATAATATATATACTTTATATCTATAATATTAAATATATAATATAATATATATATAACTAATTATATAATATATAGGTATATCTATATATACCATATATAGATATATATATTTTTTTGTCATATATCTAATATATATATATATATATATATAATATATAATATATAATAATATATATTTATTTATTAATATATATATATTAGTAATATTATACTATCTATATATATAAATAAGTATATATAATAGATTTATAACCTAATCTTTATTACTTTAATATTAGAGGATATAGAATCCAAGAACATATCCCACGTTACACGAAATTAACATAACATTCTAAATAATTGACTCGGTTCTATAAAAAACAAAAACCAACAGCATAATATTACATGCTTTCGTTATATATAATATATTATATACTATATTACCCATAATATTATATTATATATATATTATTATAAATATCTTATATAATTATTTATATTAGTATTAATAATTATAATATATTATTATATATATAGATATATATATATATATTTATATATTTAATGTAGTTAAATTATATATATATAATGGATACATAATATATATAGTAGTATATATATAGTATATATATATATTAGTTAGTAATATATAATATGTATAATATATTATATAATATATGAAATATATATATTTATAGTATAATATATATATACTATAAATAAATATATATATTAAGGTGATATATAATATAAATATATATTATATTATTTATATTATAATTTATAAAAGTAATTAATATATATTATATTTAATACCAATATGACACTACTACTATATATTATATTATTTAATAGAACTCAATATTTATTTATATATGATATATATATACATATATATATATATACACTTAACCTTATATTATATTAATAGGTTTCTATGATATTAATATATTATATATAACTTATCATACTTATTATTATAATATATAAAATCTTTTTATTATTGCTGAATATATATATTTAACCACCTATAATATACATATATGGTAATAGGGATAAGACAAATACAGATAATATATAGTACACTTATATTTACTATACATATATCATATATACTATATAATATATTATTATATATATTAGTAATATTATAATGATGAGATCATAATTATATTGCCTCGCAATTGATTACTGGCATATAATAAAAATTTATTCCATGGTATGGCTATTTTTGTGTCTTTTTTTTTTAACATTCTTAATTTTTATTTTTTTACATATTTTTTTTGACAAATTATTTATAATTTTTTTTTGTTAACAATTTACCAAACTTATTTAAATAATATTTTCATATAAAGGTTTTAATAATCTTTTAGTACTTTGGATTAGCATTTTTCTCCAAACTTTTCTATCCAAACGTTTTAATTTTTCTTAAAAGCTTTAAAAAAATTTTAAGCAAAATTTTAAAGATATGTTAACTGATTTTTATTAAGTTCTTGAATTATATGCGCACTAAAATCTGCCTTTCTGGACATCAGGATAATGAATCAGCCTGATTTTTACATAGTTATAGATTGTGATTTGAAGCACAAATTACGTTTGTCAATTTACGCGTAAAGGAAATGTGTTATTTCTAAGAGTGTATACATTCATTCTATACCTTTTGGAGTCTAGATTAACAAAATTGCCTCTCTTTCTCTCTCTCTTCACACAAAACTATCTTTGCAAATGTCTTGCTTTTATTCTTCTTATTCGATCTCGGCTCCTCAATCTCTCTCTCTCACTCTCCTCTTTTTATCTTCATGGGCTCCTCTCTCTCTCCTACTCTTCTTCCTTCCCTCTGATGATCAGTTAGGGGGAGACGTTTGCAGCGGACATTCTCCTCTTATTTCCTGTAAGTCATCGAAGGAGGACATTGCTTCCACTATGATTTAGCGTCTAAAGTCCAATCCTCCCACCATTAATAAGGTTAAAGAAGTAAGATGCATGAAGCTATAGAAATATTTCACAACAGTGGAACGGTGTCGGTTGTTGGTAATTGCATGAGATAATTAGAGGTTTAAATATAAGGGTTTGTGAGAAATGGCATTCCCTTTGTATTTAAATTATGAACTCTTAACCCCATAGTAATATTAATCATAAATTTATTACAGGGTTTATTTTTTCTATTTTTTTTTAAACATGATTATCACGGAATTTATCACATCTTCTGACGAAAAGAATTCGCGCAAAGTGTCGTCTGTTGTTTTACCTACATATGCGTGAAGTGCCCATTGGGTTGATGGTGGCATGTAAAAGAGTCAAGGTGCTTTGTGCATGGATGCTGTAGAGTTATTTGATTTAAATATAAGAGGTTAGAGTTAGATGTAGTTAGTTCTTTCTCTGTTTTTTTGAAATGTGCGGTAGATTGAAAAAAAAGATGGACATAATATATTACCGGCTTGAATTTTGGTCGTTGATAGTTTTCAGGTAGGTAGGCTTCTTGTATCAATGCTAATGTGTATAGTTTATGTTGTGATTTTATAGTGACTGCTTCTTATTCAATTGGTTTGTGATGTAGTTCTGTTGTTTGACTGTGAAATTGTAAATATGTTTATATTTGTAAGGATAAACAACAAGATTAGAGTTACTTGTGTGTGTAATGATGATTGGTGGGTATGGTTATTGTGAGTGGAAGATGTTAAGACTTATGGCCATAAATCCTTTATCAAAGCTAAACAATAATTTCTACTTGTATGGCCCAAAGACTCTTCATATTGAAGAAGAAGAAAACAGTAGTTTGGTGTGGAAAGAAGGTTATTCCCATTTGTCCCAATACATCAATTTTGGTTAAATAGAATGTTACACACTTTATATATAGACTGAGTAGTGTAGGCTTAGATTTATGGTTAGGTCTCAATGAAGCGTAATAATGCGTAAGTTATGTATCCTATACTTACATAATTTCAAAGATGATTTGCTTCATGTTGACTATTTGTTAGTGTTCCCAATCTCAGGATTATACTCGTGTTTTCTACTCCTGTTCCCCGGCTTTTTAGAAAGTATAACAAGATGAGTCAAAAGCCGTAGAAATAAGTGATTCTTAACCTCTATAAATGAGAATAAAATATGCTGAGAATCTAAAGTAGTGTTGTAAATAAGTGTGTATTAAAGAGTCTATGACAAGAATCTCGGATTTTCTCTAGGATAGCAAGGCCGCGGCGGTGCAACCAAAATGCGTATGTCGACTCAGTGATTAACACCATAATATTCTCTATGGGTGAAGGTAAGGTGGGCAATTAAAATTTTCATTGAAGGTCCTTCATTCCCAGATCTGGAGCCTGATAAAGTTCATTGCAGTTTATGTTCACTTTTGCTAGGACTCATTTCCTCACACCTAAATTATTAATATAAATATATTAATATATATATATAATATATATATAATTAATTAATTATAACTAATTAATATATATATTATAATATATATATATATATATATATATATTAATATATATAATCTATATATATATATATATATATATATAATTAATATATTATATTATATATATATAATATATATATATATATATTATAATATATAATATATAATTATACCGTATATATACTCGTATAATATAATTATATTATTATATTACTATAATATATATATATATATAATATATATATATATACTAGATAATATATATCTAATTATATATTATATATTAATACTATATATAATATATAATATTAACTAATCATTATAATATATATATATATATACTATATAAATATATTATATTATATCATATATATTTATAAATTAATATAATCATTAATATTATAATTATATAATTAATTAATAATAAATATATATATTATAATATATATATTATTAATTATTATAATATATATAGTATATATAATATATTAAATTATATATTACTATTATTATATACATATATTATATTATATAATAATTAAATTAATTATATATATTATATTAATATTAATAATATTATAATATATTAATTAACTATATATATACATTCTATATATATATAATATATATTATTATAATATATTATTATAAAATGTAATATATAATTATATATAATAATTATCTATAATATATAACTAATTATATATTAAATATATATTACCGATGTAATATAACCGCCTATATAATTATTTAATTAATATAATTATTACATATATATATAATATATTAATATATATAATATATTTAATATATATATAATTTAATATATATATTATATATATTATTATATTAAATATATATTATTATTCTCAACATATTTAATAATGGCTGAAATGTGTTAATATGAACGTTAATATGAAATGAATATTTCATATTGTTCTTCTTATATTTATGTGACGTTCTAAATATAACTATTCCTAGAAATCATCTTATTTTTATATATATATATATTATACTATATTATATATATATATAATACCTAGTGTATAAATAAACTCTCTATATGGATGATCATACTGAATATATCGAGGAGCTTGGTGATCAAAGAATTTAATATTTTGTTCATAGTACATAGTAACTATAGTATCCTTCACAAGAAATTGTTCAAGGTACCACAGGTAGAACAAAGTACACAATGATACATCTAAAGAATATATGATTCAAAAGTACCTAAAGGGAAAGAGATTTTGGAGAAATATCACTATTAACAAGGTAACTATATATGAATATACTTTTATCTGAAAAATTACACTGAAGCCATAGTTACATACTTTATATATTCTTTAAGAATATTATTCGTCACTAATAATCTTAAAATATAAATGAAAAAGTAGGTAAGCTTTCTGAGAGTCTATTCTGAGTGATAACGTGATTTTAACGTACTAATCACTCCTTATCGGGAGATATACTATGCAGTGTAAGACTATATTTAAATTTACTGTCAAAGTAGAATGGAATGATAGAAATTGCGGTAATGGTTGAATATTATTTTTTAGGGGCGTGTGTAGGGGTGAGATGTGGATATTTCATAGTATTTCTTAATTGATATGAATATATCAATCAGCCATCTAATCTTCTTATCGCAAAATCATTGCGAATAATGCAGACAATTTTAATTCAATGTAATAACACATTAATTTCTTCCCCTAAAACTTGAACTAGGAATGGCCACGAGGTGAGCCTATTTTATTTCAAACCATTTTCTTTGCTGGGTAGTGAAAAATATATGATGTAATAAGTAGTAGATGATAATTAATGTTAAGTCAAAGTCGAAAATAAATGGATAAATGACGTAGGAAACACCCTTATGCTACTTTACACAACCCACTTACCAATGATGTTAATACCTATTTTTGTATAGCGCCAGGAACGTTCTTTCATGGCCGACCCCTCAGCGTGCAGAGAAAGTGGCGATGCCGCTCAGACGTAGCGCAATTGGCGGCAGTAGCAAACACCGCGAGGGCATCGTACTCACCTCCTCCCTATGGAGTCTAATCTTTGCCTTCTTGATGCATCGGCCCCTTTAGGTCGTCAGCTACCCCTTTTAAGTACTCGTTTTGACCTGCGACTCAGGTTGTAAGCTTTCAGCGAAGACCACCTAGATCAACCCATCAGCTAAATTCACGCGGCGCAAGCCAAAACTATCTCCATCAATATGTTCGTGACAAACGCTGTTTGTTGACTTTAGTGTGACCTTTCATAGATCCATGAGGATCATAAAGTTCGATTACGCATCCATTTGGCCGCTAAACGCTTGCGATACTGCCATGTATCACCGTGATCGTGTAGCAGGAGAATCACACTTTGTCTTCATCTTCAGATATCATGTAGCCCAGCATGTTTAGGTACGGACTGCAAGTGATTTCCACCACCTAACCTACACAATCCTAAATTAAATCATATATTGTGTATTTTTACCAATCCACAATAATCCACGAGAGTACGACTCAGCCCCACTCACAATTACACATCCACACCACGCACCACCCGCAGTAGAACGCATACTCACCTACACAACATCTCAACAACCCATCCATAGAGCTAACTCTTACTGCCTTCTTAACATCTCTCTACATCACCAATATAGCACCCAATCACTATACATCACACAAACACGACAACTCATTCTAACTAAGAGTTAACATGCACCATACCACCCAACATACCTCGCTATGAAGCTAACTTCAATCTATCTCTCACACCAACACCCATATACAAAAACCCAAACGCCCCATCAAAGAAGGACACTTGCTAACGCCTGACCAACACTCGTTATCATTCCTAAGCACACACATATACACCTTCCTCCTTCACACAAAATCATCATTACTTCATACACCTTAAATACCTCAAAACACATATCACACACAATAAACACCAAAACAACTCACCACTCTATCAGACTATGTAAGCAGACACCACTAGCACGCACCACCTTCACCACGACCCTAGTCCCTTTAATCGACGCTAGCGAATAGACATTCACTATACACCCACTACAGTCAACCAATCACACCTCTCTACAACTACTTTCAACAACTACCAACCGTCTCTGCCCTAGACTACACATCACTCACCCTTACCGACATCATTCCACATGTGCAACTACCCCCTTCACCAACATCCGATATCCCATAAATCAACAACATACACACTATCAATACTTATATATTACAACTCAGAACACTTTTGGTTACAACACCTGCTTGCTTTCACATTTACTACACACAACACACATATCACACTGAGGAACTGTCCGACCACTACACCATAACATGACACTCTCCATAACCTATCACTAATTCTTATTATACGTCTTCCTTTCAAACCAAAGAACCGCACCCTCCATCTTACATACACACAAATACCCAACCCTACTTATGCTAACCAATTCCTCTCAGCACCTCCTACATCTTTATCTATCACAATTTGACCAACCAAACCAAGACGGATTCCAATCCACCATATTATCAGATTAAGTATAGGGAAACCCCCCACTACCTCTCTACCAGGCGTCCATCATAACATCTGCAATCAGCCGATCATACCTGCCATCCTCTCCAACCTTTACTTACAACTTTACGTTACATATACCCCCAACTCCCCAATTAGTTTCAAGATATAGGTTAGGGTGAAGCGCGAATTAACCAACGAAGGAACCATCACCACCATCACAGCCTACCATCATACTTCTACGACCTTCATTATATAATGACTAAACCGATATTCCACACTTTCCAACACTATTCTTAATTTATACGGCCACACCGCGTTACACTTACTATCACATACAATCCCAATCAATACTCTAGAAATACACCCACTTACTGAGAGAGCGACTATATCTATCTACCTCACACCAAAATAAAGAGACATCACTGTAACTCAATCACAAATAAACTGAACACAACCCCAAAACCTACAGCTACACGTCAATATAAAGAAGCCTTACATCCACTATTTAATTACAAACTATATTAAAATACACAGATAACTCTTTTCGAGTATTAATGAGCAACCCTCGATTACATCACACACAAATATCACACAACAATAAAACACACTACAACACTAATAAACAACTACAAATTATTTATCAATATAAATCTACTCAACTTAAGCAATCTACACCGTTTATCCATTCCCACCTAATACCATTACTGATCTTCTACGATAACACCACTATGACTCACTTCATTTATAAAACGTAATTGATCCCACCACCATCCTGATGCTGAGTCACGCGAGTCATATCACGACACATAGCGAGCTAAAGCACAGTACCCTGATATCCTAAGTCCAAGCCCCAATCTAACATAGCATACACCACTTATCCAGCATCGTTTAGTGAAACTCCTCGAGTACCCTAGGTATCTAAATAGTGCTATGGCTAACGACGCCGTCAGCATGAATGAGTATACTATACACATGAAAGGATACTTCTACACTGACACACATTCCAATACCTGTGTCGACTACTCCACCGAGGTACCTGATCAAACTACACTCGACTTAAAACTTAAAGTCATTGTTAGCTACTTCAAATTAAGGTGGCGGGAATTGTAATTATATTCCAGTTAAGCACTACTGGTACCATCTCATCAAACTGCACGCACTGGACCTTATTGCGCATTGAACCTACGCTGAATAAATTATTACGCTTAAATGGCATATGAATCTTCATATTTTGTAATATGTGACATACTGCCGCTCTACCACCATAGTTATCTCTTCTTCCCTGAAGCCATATGTATGAGCGTTAAACAATCTTAAATAACTATCTCAAACACTCGCTATTAATACGAAGTATTAATCTAGTACATATCCCAGCAACATTATATCGGCTCATTGTATTGTTTATTAACCATACCCAACACATTAATATTATCATCTGTCTATTCGATAAAAGTATCTCCAAATATATTTACTCACTATACAAAAACACCGTCCCAATCCTTCGCTATTATTAATCATAATTCTATATTATCATTCCTATTAACTACTTGATACAAATATCTGAAAATCGAACAGTTCATAAGAACAAAACAACAAATTCAACTACTACTTACACAGCAACCGATCACATCCTATCTAATAATAATACTACAGAGACATCAATTCATCTACTAAATAATACACACATAACTACTCTCGTGAGTCATAGAACATCGCAGAGCGATTATCTATCATATCCCATACATTCACGTCTGACTCCGAGCTGCTGTGCTGAGCTCGTTATCGTTAAAACTTATCATTTAATCGAAAAATAAAACGTCCAAGCTCATAATATCTATCCCTTCTAACCGCCCATATACTTATACCCGTCATGTGATTATCTGCCACTTCTACGTGATGATTTTGATTTTATATATATAATAGATGATTTTAATTTTATCATTGAAAAAAAAATCGGTGCCATAATTATACCGTTGAAGTACCACTTTACTTAGCAAAATATAAGGGTTATTCAGGTACAGAGAAAATTCGTGTTCAACTGCCCCTTTTCTCATTTGGAATGAATTAGATTCAAAAGCAAATGCTTTTTTCAAATGTGACCTCACAAAGTACTATTGGGTAACCGTTCTTTCCCAAAAACATATTGAGAGGTTTCATCCAATTAATCTCTTAAACACTCTAGAAGCCGAATTTGGAATATTTTGAGAGTTCTTGCTATCTACTTTCCTGCCATGAAAAATTTTCTTCACACTTCATCTTGCTTTGTAACATCCTTTCCTCTCCTTGCAGCAATATTTTTAACAACTTCTATGTATGCATTGGTCTGTTATAATTTTTTAAGGTTTGACAATTTCACCTTCAAATCCTTATACTAAAATCTACATTACTAAACTTTTAGCATCCCTGACACGTATTATCTTTTGAAAGTTTTCTTTCTTGCTTTCTATCCTTCTCGTTCAGTGCAAGAGTAATAAGTGTAAGGATGTATTATATTTTCTCTTTAAAGAATGTGAGTGATAGGTTGCTTATGACGACCTCATAAACGTTATTTTTTTTCTTTATTTGCTTAATTATATGCTCCTCTCTATTTTCCATCCAAGTGACCAATCATCTCACCTAAGTGTTTTATTTGTTCCATCTATTTTTGTAATGATTCTTTTTATTTTAAAATTATTTTACTATTCTGAAATATCAATTTTTAATATTGGAAGCGACTTTCGGATATCATTCTCTTGATCTGGACCAGGCAACACATACTCACTACTCCTACTGGAATTATTCCTTGATTTTGGTCATACTTTTGCGATTGGAAAGGTTCTTATCTTGAAGACTTAAGAAATTGTTCTTTTGAAGAGAAAACATTGGTTCAGATATAACATTTTTAATCTGATTATTTGGCTAACTTTGTAAATATTGTTTAGAACTTGAATGATTGTCCCCTTAAATATATTTAAATGTTTGTATTTAATTTCATTCTTTTCTTCTAATTATACCATTTATGTATTTGGTTATTATTCTTTTGTGTTATATTTTATTTACGTTTTTCGTTTAGTTATTTTCTTTCATTTTTCCAGTTACTTTAATTTTATTTAATTTTTTTCAAACAAGTTATACTAAGCAGAGGATTATACTAAATTGACAAAGTAATTTTGCTTTGTATATTTGCTTGCATTAAAGGTGAACATTAAAATTTAAATCAATATTTCGAAATAATTAATAAAATTCAATTTTAAAACTGCAGCATAAAAAAAAAGTATCAAAAGTTAAAAATTTTTTACTATTACTATTATTTTTAAGCATAATTGGCAGCTCCCACTTATTTATTCAGTAGGAATGCTTGTGCATACTCGAACCTGGTAGTGATCGCTGTAAAAGACCTTGCATCTTTCGTTGAAACTGCATGAAAAGTCTGGGTATGTGGGCTGTTATAAGAATAAATGGGGAGAGAGAAAGGAGCGCAGAAGAAGGTGATGAGCCATGCTATTTAGAAACGGGTAAATTTCATTTGCTTGTTGTGAATGAAACAAAGGTGAAAGGAAGCGGAGAAGACGAATTGTGTGTGGTGAAATGTGTATGCCAATGCCACTACAGCAAGATGAAGAGGAAATGAGAGAGGACGAGGATGATGAAAGATAGGTTTGTGAGAAGCACTTACTATTTTGTTTAGGTGAATACTTGAATACTAATGGTGAAATTTACGTTTGAGGGGTTAAGGTTTGTGTGGTTGTATCATATGGTCCATCTGATGGTGATGTTGAGGAGTGAGAGATTTTCTGTTACAATCTGAATGATGTTTTGAATGGGGTGAGTGGGGGCTTAAGAATAGTTGTGTTGGGGGACTTGAATGGTTGGGTAAGTGATCAAAAGAGGGATGATATAACAGGTGCCTTTGGGGTTGCAATTGAAAATGATTATGGTAGGAAGGTGATTGATTTCTGTTAGGAGAGAGATATGTGTGTAAATAATACATTTTTTTAACACAGACTATCCATAAGTATACGAGAGTTAGTGTAGGTAGAGATGGTGTTGAAGTGAAAAGTGTGACTGATTTTGTGTTGGTGAAGAAAATGCTGAAATATGTTAAATCAGTGAGGAGATTGATAATTTGAATATCAGATCATTATGTTGTTTTATATAAAATTAGTTAGTGGGGTCATAGATGGAGAGGAAAGAAAAAATGAAGGAAGCGGGTTGAATTAGGAGAAAGAATCTAAATGAAAAGGGGTTACAAGGAAAAATATGTGAATGAAAGCACTTGCAAGTCAGTTGAATATGATCAAGATGAAACTGAGCAAATCCGAATGCAAATGTCAGAAACATATATTAAAGTGCAAGAGATGTTTCTATGTACTAAGTTTCTTATGCACTAAATTAATATAATAAAATCTCTATATTATAACTTATTTTCTCAGCACGTTGTTAATTTACTGTTTAGCACAAATACACATATTCAAGCCACGTAAATAGAATAACACTTTATTCTCTTTTCTGCTGTAAATATATCCTAGAAAAATATCGTATCTTTTTTTATATTTTCCATAATATTTTTCAGCATATGCATCACTCTCCCTCGTCCTTTAATTATTTCCATCTGATGGAAATAACTTCATCTAACATCTTTCAATAAATTGATCACAGCTATTACCCTAATCGGTAGCAAGGTTTTAAGCAAATGTGTGTATGGAGAGTTCTAAAATAAGAAGAGAAGTTTTTATGCTCAATAAATAAAATACATATATAATATTGTTATTTTCATTTTTGACTGTTTTTAATGATATGTTGGAGAAAGAGCAGAGATCCATAAGAAAAACACCAGAGTATGGGAAATTTAAATTATTATCTGAATCGTGTCCAAATCGTGTCCAAATCGTGCCGTGATCCAAACCATGGTATTAAAAAGTTAGTAATAAATGAAATGTGACAAATAGAGAAAAATAACGTGCTCCAGACTTTACCAGTAGAGCTCGTACATTAAATGTGGCTTGGGGTTATATAGCAAGGTTATTTATTTTTTAGCAATGATATATGCATTTCCGCTTACCTGTTCCTAAGATTGAAATAATTTCGCACATTTTGATTAACTTTAAGCTTAAACTCTCTTGTCGTAATAACAGTAATGAAGGAAAATAATGAAGAAGAGCGTGAAAGTGTACATATCAGACCACATAAAACTTTTCAAGTCCTTTCTTATTTAGTGTCAGCCCCTCACAATATTTTTGATGTAAGTCATTTCTCATCTCTTCGAAAACGGTGCTCCAAACAAATTGATCGAAACGTTTGATAAGTTATCCCAGTAAAGGCGTCCGTCATATATAAAGGCTGTTATCTATTAATTGTCCTCTTCGGTAGTATTCACGATTTATCAAGACGAGGGGATCCCGTAGAATAAAAATTATTATCCAAAAAGCTCTGCAGAAGCGCTCACTCGAAAATGGTTATAAAATAATCCTGGGATATCAATTCGCTTGAAGATAAGAGGACGTAAATTGTACACTTGAAAATTTGAAAGTTGTTTTATATTATATAATTACTGATATGATAAAAATTTCTATGCACTAAAGGAAAGAAAAATACATTTGAATAACTCGTATCAGAATGAACAACACGACAAAAAATAATTTTACCTGAATCTCGTCAAAAAATCTGATGTTCGTAGTGTAACCAAAAATTCAGTTCTCCTCGACCATATAATCCAAAAATTATTATGAGAATGAGAACGCGGATTTTCAATGTATTTCAGATATATAATTGTTTCGCGCTAGAAGTAAGTTTTGATGCTAATTAGTATACAATATTACTGTTCACTCTATTTCGCATATCGATCATTAAGGGAACATTGAACCTAATAACCACAATTTAACCTTCTATATATAAAATATCAATCTGCTTATTAAATAGGTACATAGCAATATTTTCTTCGATTTGGTGTTTTCGTATTAAAGAGTATTAATATATATATGTATTTATCTTTGTTATCTTACAATTTGTTTTTTATTACTCTTACTAGTGACTAATATTTATTATGTAGAAATGGATAATATACTGAGCGGAATCTGGTCAGGTAGACTATCCCTCTAGTGTATATATCAATAGGTATCACTAATATATTATATAATATTAGGAATAGAATATTCTTAAGTACTGGTGACTTCTTATTATGTGACAATAAGCTCATCACTATTAAATATATAATATAGTAATATAATTGATTATAGGTAGTAGTGTTTAAATATAAATCTCACTTTTAATATATCTTTGAACGGAATGTAATATTATATATATATTAACTCAAAAAAGGATTATAAAAATAGTGACCTGATTGACTGAGATTACTTCTTCTATACTTACATTAATAAATTACTAATATATATAATCTCTATATAGATATATAAATATATATATATATATATCATATATAGTATATATATATATATATATATATACATATTTAACTATATGTTATATTACTCCTATCAGTTATTACTTACTCTAGCGACATTATTCTTTCTTGAGTTTATTGTAATTACGAGATGTAATAATGGACTGCTTAGTTTACTTTATTACACGGGCATGCTATAGACTACAAAGTGCTTGAGCATTAAGAATTCTTAGGTGCTTATTTTCGGGGATTGAGTTGTTGGAGAGAAAGTAGAGGTCTGATAGATCGAGTTTAATGATTTTAGTGTGACCATGTTGTAAAGTATCTGCCGTTAACACGAGTTATTCAGTAATAGAACTGATAAATGTTCACTTCGACTGAGCGCTGTGTAAATTTGCCGAACGGAAATAGACCGAAGATACTTCACGCAAATTTCAGGGATAGATGCTGCAGGGAACTATCAGATTTTTGGTACAAAAAGTTTAGGTGGGAAGACTCCCCTTCCTTATGGAAAGTGCTCCTTTAATAGTATTTAGTTATACTATCAATATATATAATGATATATTTATATAATATATCAAAATATATATACTCACTTCCATTTATTATAACCATATCATCAATTCTTTCTCCTTCATTATCTTTATTATTACATATATTTATATATCTTTCTTTTTTATAATTATTCATATAATAAGTATTCATATTTCTTTTTTAATTAATAACTAATACCTAAATTAACTATATAATCATATTATACTAACTTATATAAAATTAATAACTATTATACTTCCTAAATTTTAACTAAGAGGATATTTATTCTTAACTTAGCTAAGATTGACAACGACCAAGTTACGTTAAATACATCTCAAGACCATAGGTCGTATAACCCATTATTCTAATAAACAATTAATACACACAATCTTAAAAGCAACTACGTAACTCTAATAAGCGAGAAGTACCACAAGTAACCGTAATGCATTAAACTCCATACTTTTTAATCAATAAAATAATAATAACAATCAATTAACAACTATAATACTCTAAAGGATAAATGAAAATAAGGAAATAACAGTAGAGTTATTAAAATAGTCGAAATCGTAAGAGTGAGAAATATTATTCATGTTTAAAAATATAGGATAATAGTTAATAGTATAAAAAATATAAATAATAAACATTACCAATTGGAAAATGATATTATTTATTTCAAAGTTCGGAATTAAAATTTTTATAAATAGAGAGAAAGATTCGGAGAGGGAAGAGAACTGATTTGACTGAGTTAAACTCGCACAGGAGGACTGAGAGACGTCCGAGAGATGAGACATCGTTTATTCGAGGAGACAGATTAGTTAATTGTCAGATTGGACAAATTTCCCGAACTTTCTATCTTAATTTGCGTTGGAGAGCTTACGACAATATACTTTTGATTCGAACGAATTTCCTTGTGGACACTTTCGATAACGCCGTCACAGCAGAAGGTGTGAATGAGAGAGATCTGATAGAGAGCACTTCCTCACACCTCACTCTAACTCAACTCGATAGTATCTCAATGAGTACGATCCATCTCATATAGACTTTTGTTTCGTCTGACCATATCGACTTTTACCTAAGAGTTTATTGAATAATGTTCTGTTTGCTCTCGTATAAGATTCGTTCTCCTCACAGGACATGTTTCCCGTCCTGTTCATAATTACTTATCTGAGCATTTACGTTCATTATTTCTCTTGATTATATTATTTGTTCCATTGAAGAGAGTGTATATATTTTTTTGAAGCTTTCAAGCTCGTAAATAAAACTTTATGAAAAATAATGTAGGGAATTCGATTGCCAAAGAGTAATTCTGGTTAGATTTCCTGTAGGTTTCTTTAAATTTTTTCAGGAAAGGAAATTTAGTTTTGCAATACAAGATTCTTGGTAATTACACGTAATACTCATTTTGTTTACAGTTATAATAAATATATTTTGTGCAAATTTCCTCTTATAGTTTTTTACACGAAAAATAAATGTCTCAGTAATATATATTATATATATAAATATAATATATATATCATAATATATTATATATATATATATATGTTATATAAATATATATATATATAATATATATATATACTATATATATATATATATATATATAATATATTAAACTTATGCCCATTAGTCACCAAGAAAGCTGAAAATAATACAAACAGAAGAATCCTACCACTAAATCAAAAATATTCAAGGTGTTCTTAACTACCTTCTTACCTTACGTGTAGAAAATAGTTTACGTACTATGAGTCTAATAGTTTCTACCATGATTTCAAGTAGTTTATCCAAGAAGTTAATAAAAAAATTTTTAATATGATATAAGTAGTTGGAATGGCTCCTACATTTAGGTGGTTAGAAGAACCCTAAGTGTCAGTTTTTTAATTAGTTATATAGTTGAGCAGTGTAGTGTATATTAGTTGCTGTACTTTGCGTCGGTTTTTAAGCGTTGGCCATATATATAATATTATATATATATCATTATACTATATATTTATAGATATATATT
>JABUQX010062543.1:0-7500 GCA_015478945.1 Trachelipus rathkii | reverse complement strand
ATATATTAATATATATAATATATATATACTTATATTATATATACTTATTATATTATATATTAAATATATATATTAAGTGAGGACCGTGATGTTAATAATTTGACTGTTGGTGGATGTGATTGCGGATGCGCATGAGGATGCGGATGCGGATGACAACGGGAATGCGGGATCTTAAAGTCAGATGAGGATGCGGATTGCGGGATGCGGTTTCGGATGTGTTACATCTTTGGAGGTTGAATTAAAAATTATAATATATAATATATATATATATATATAAATATGTAGAAAAATATATATATATATATTTATAAGACTAGATAAAAAAACCGGCCAAGAGTACTCGAGATGGGCGAATTATATTATATCTAGCGTTGGCCTTACAGTAGTTATTAGGGGCAAAGAGATAGATAAATTTTGAGAAAACTTTGAGACACCCCCTTTAGAGTATTTTTCCAAATATAGTCAGTTTTATTCTCTGAGAAGTTTCAAACAAGATGTAGTGCGAAGAAACAGGAGCGTGCCGCAATATTGATGAATGTTTTGTATTATATTGTTCAAAAATGTTAATGTTCAATACACAATAATTATGATTTTGCTTTTTTAGCTTAAAATCTTACGACAGATATTGTTCGATTGTACTTAGCATGTCTGAGGATTCGTCGTTCTATATGGCGATCAATTTGCAACAAATCAGTTACTTTAAGTCGATACCTAATTCTTTTGCGAAATATTTTGTTACATTCCCTGTCTATTAACTTAACTCTCCGTTCTGAACATCCTTTACAACTTTAAGCCCTGATTGATTAATTTTGTCTTCTTTCTGAAGTTTCATTTACATGATTCTATTTTCTAGAATGGATGCATTAAATCAATGAGATAAATCTGTTTTTATTGAAAAACGCTTCAGATTGAGGATATGTGATTCGCTCGGTGTGTTGGATATTAATTTTCTGGTTAATGTATGTAATCTATATCTGTTGCTGAGAATATTATCCAGTCCCTGAGACAACTTTTACCTCCTTTACATTTTCCTCAAAAACATGAACATTTTGGAAGAACTTTTACAATATTCTCATTTTCTTGTGGTACCTGTGCAGTTCCATACAAAAAAAAATGATATGGCGCTGGCTTAGTGAAAGAGGGTTACCACAAATGAATGCAAAAAATTTATGCCAAGGCCTAATTTTGCTGATTTCCTCATTAAACATGCATTATACAAGGTAAAGATCTTTTTATGAATTTTCAGATCTTGAATCAGCAGCATCTGTCGCAAAAGATGAACGAATCTAGGCTTTAATATAACCACAACCCCCAAGTAAAGAAAGAGCGCTGATGCTACTGATTTTCATTGGTAGGATGTTAAAAGTGTTTAACGGAAAAGAAAAAATTTTAAGGCAATAGATAGATTTGACCATCCACCTGCAGGTTGAGTGTGGATAGGCTGTCACGTGGCATTAACGGAAAGATACACCTCGAGGAGGAATTCCTCCAAGGAAATTGCCATAAGTTCTATCAATTTTCTCTATAATCTTCGTCTCTGAACTTGTTTTTCTAAGCAGCTTTTACAAAAAGAGAATCTTTATTGATTCTTTCGTATTTGATATGTTTTTCTTAACAATTCTTCAATATACGACTGAATTTGTGAGATTTATAGTTTTGGATCAATTTTCTTTAAAATTAATAATAATGAATAATAATTAATAATAATAAATAATATATCAATAACTAATAATTAATAATAATGAATCATAATAATAAAATATAAAGAAAAAAGTTACATAAAGTAAGAATATTATATAAGTCACTCATTGATATAAGAAAAATACCTCTCATTGTTCTATCACCTTTCAATACATCTGATCTTTAGGACACCTCTTCCTGATTTAAGAATACCCTTCTTCTGTTCTGTTTTCTGTTTTCTGTCAAAACGTATTATCTAGTTATCCAGATCAATTGGACCCTCTCGACCTTTCCTTTCTTTGACTTTAGGGAGAAACATGACGATCTTCTTCATATGGCGTGGTATAAGTTGAAGAGCGTTAGCGTGGGCGATATCAAAAAGATCGTTCATTTTCTCCAAGAATTCATTTTTTCGTCTGTATAATTTTTGATAGCTCCGAGCTTCCTTTTGCAGCTCTTTACACAGCATTCTTACAATCTTTTTATGTTGTGGGTCTTCCGTTTCTTCAATGCTGTGCTTCCAGTTTCTCAATGCTGTGCTGACACGTTTTAGTTGGGATTCTCGCTTTCTGCCAAAACACTTCTATTTCTTTATAACTAGATGAGCACTTGAGCATAAATTTAGGTTCACTTTACGCATATTGTAAAACGACCCTTAAAGCCTGACCATTAGAAGGTAATTTTGAGCCAATAATTTGGCTTTCCATATGGCCCAACAAAAATAAACAGTCAGCTTGTCTCGTTTCCATGTTTGCAAAACAAAAACGCTACCTTATATCATGTAGGTAATAGAAAACTGGAAGTAGACAATGAATGTTAGCGACTCATAAGTGCGAGCAATAACCCGTACTAAGCTGAGCTCAATGATTCAGTCACTCATGACATCTTTGTGATTTACTTCGACTCTCATGCGGAGTAAGCTTTATGTGAACGACTGAACGGAAATGTTTTACATATTATTATATTATATTATTATTATTATTATTATTATTATATAATATTATTATTATTATTATTATTATTATTATCATTAATTATGTATTTATTATAATATATTATTCATTTAATTTATTAATATATTATATTTATTATTATTATTATTATTATTATTATTATTAGAACGATGAGTAATTTGCCTGTAATAATAAAAAGGTAAAGCATATGAACGTTATTGAGTAGAGAACCGATACCATACTTCACAATTGCTTAGATAAGCTGCAAAATTATTCACGTGGGATGACAGCCGCTCATTAAATAGTTGATTATTTGGGGCAAGATTGTACACACCAGTTTATTACGTTTAGCCATTCTAAACTAATTATTATACGGCTTTGGTGAGCCGTTTTAATCCTCGATACTTAAAATTAAGGAGCCAACGCATAAAATAAACTATAATATATATAATATATAATAGATATATATATAATATATATATATTATATATATATATATATATATATAATTATAATATATATATTATATATATTTATATATATTATAATATATATATATATATATAATATATATATTTATACAGATTACCACCACTCGGGGTGGGCCCTTTTCAAGGAGGGTGCAGATTCAATAAAAATACATTGAAAATAAAACAACATCAGCCTAACGGAAATCTCTTAGGTGAGCGCACGTGGGTTATAAGAAGAGGAAGGTATAAAGTATCAGTGGAAAAACAGAGATGCAGGAGTTCACAGTAACAGAAATGGATGGAATAGAAGGAAGCACCACAACTGAACGATTCCTGGGGATTTTCCATATGCTTACGCAAAATTGCATGAGCGAAGAGCATTGGCAACCCTTGCAAGAGAATTTGAAAGTAGTCGGACAGCTTTATTAGTACTCTTAGTTAGACTCAACTCTAATCCAATAGAAATGGCGGATGCCGAGACAAGCCCCAGATGTTGAGAATCGGACTCAAACAAGGGCGTGAAATAAGGCCCTTATATAACTTGAGTAGCATAACTGTGCCGTAAAGAAAAAAAATTTCACTGCAAACCGAATAGGACTCCCAGCTTTCTTTGAGGCCAACCTTAGCAACCGTTGTGTATGAGGTTTACCAAATACAATTTTTGTTAGTTCAGACCAAGAATTGATTTATGTTGGTCAATCAGGTGAGAGACGTATGTAGAATACCAGTCGAGGAAAATTAGGAAAAGTTAAGAACATAGAAAGAAGAGGAAGATGTAAGAGTTGAGTTTTCAAAGAGTTCAATTCACAGGTAGTGCGGCGGCCCCCACCGGGATAAATCCATCCAGTGATCGGCAAGAATAGATCGGAAAGCTGAAGACGGAGCAACTCTCAAGATGAACCACATGGGAAAAGATTGGAAATGAGTTGGAAGAAGAAGAAGTTGGAGTCGTCGGCATAGGAGTGAACAAACATTTTTTTTTTAAGATGAAAAAAAAAAAAAAAAAAAGTAAAAAAAACACACCAACAAAAAAAAATAGAAAAGGAACTAAGGAGAGAGAAAGAAAGAAGAAAGAATCAAGAAAAGAAATAAGAAAAGATAGATATAATTATGAGAAAGATAAAAACAAGTAACCATGAGAAACAACAACAAACTCAAATAAAAGGAAAAGGAAATAGAAAGAGACAGCTACACAATATACAAAGTAGACTATAAAATAATGGGAAAAAGCGACAACAAGAAAGCAGAATAAACATGAACAAAGAAGTAAAGAAGAAGAAAAGGAGGAAAAAACAAGAGGAAAAAGAAGACTTCATGAAGAGATAATGAGCATTACAATTAACATCGAATTAAAAATGACTATAATAGATATGTAACAAGAGCGATCACCAACAACAAGATCACCCATAGATACCTTAAGAGAGAAAAAAACTATCGTTAGAATAGAGAGGTATGTCACAATGACCGAGCGTTCGGAAAGCCATACTGATGCTGAGAAAGGATGAGACATACAAGTAGATCGAGAAATGAGAGTTAAGAAGAGTTTCAAAGATTTTGATAGAATACAGATAGGCCTATAGGACGATAGTTAGAATGATCAAGCGGCATGCCCCTTTTTCGGGATGACTGCTGACATAATGCTCACTTCCACACTGAGGAAAACTGTACTCACAGTATTAAGTACATTAGAGGAGATGAGTTGAACGAGACAGGGGCCAGCTTAGAAGACACACACTCCCTCAAAAACGCGGAGGAAATTGCCCATCTGCGGCCACTAGCCTTCTGACGTTCTGAGTAGATCTCAGAATCCCATGCACCCGGTATCAATGCGATAATCACGGAAGAAGAGTCATAGGAACAACCTAGAGAGGACGAAGAAGCAGGTACAGAAGATAGCCGAATCGTCCAGAGTAGAATTAGTGATGAAAAAAAAAAGAGAGGTCAAAAGAGATTAACCTTTCGAAGCTAGGGTAGCTACAGAACCGTCAGCAGCGAATAGGTGGAGGAAAGGCAGATTACAAAAGTTATTAGAGATGTTTTTGGCAAGAGACCAGAAATATTATCTAGTAGGAGAGCCAAAGGTAGGTTGCGCACTTTTCTTTTAGTGAGAAAGCTGCGCTCGAAGCCGGTGCGAATAATAGCCCTGCAACGGATCCGAGCAGGAATGGAATTTAGTAAAGAGTTGATAGGAGAACGAAGAGTTTTCGCATACCGATAGGCAATGTCTCTCTCGTGAATGGAGCGAGAACATTTCTCCATCGAATCCATGGATTTTTGTGGAGAAAAAGAGATTTGTTGGATATATATATATAATAATATATATATATATATATATATATATATATATATATATATTATATATAATATCATATATATATATATATATATATATATATATATATATATATATATATAGCAATAGCAGTATGATATATATTAGGTATATATATATAAGTATTATATATATATATGTATTAAAGTATATATATATATATATATAATATATTATATAGTATATATATATATATATATATATATAATAAATATATATAATATTATATATATATAATATATATATCGTCAGCGTTCTGGATTAGCCGTCAGTATGTATTCTTAAACAACTTTAATAGCTACAGAAAACGGAATACGATGCTGGAATGCTGGTGCCAACTGCTGGTCCGAGAAAAATGTAAAAAAAAAAATAAAAAAAAAATTAAAAAAATTATATCTCAAAAACTTCAATAGCTACAGCGAAAAGAATAGCATTTTTGAATCCTCGTAAAATTTGATAGGAAAATGTAAAAAATATAAAAAAATAAAAAAAATTATTGTAATAATTATAAAATGATTAGAAAGCCTATTTAGAGGCCTTTTATTGGGTTTTCTCGGTTAAAATAAAGACTTTCATATTAAATTCTTTTTTTTTTTTACTAACAGTTAGGTTGCCATAATGATGCCAGGATGGGCAGGGAGTCTGGGGGACTCTCGGCCTTCCCGGGGAACTACGGGGTAGGTTATTTCCCCCCCTCCGGGCGAGGGTCTCACGAACCCCGCTCTTTAGTATTGGGGTGTCGTGCAGTGTGGGTTGCACTTCCGCCACTCCCCTAGCGCGGGATATGGAAACACATCCCCCCCTTGATGTTCCCCGTCGGCTCGAGCCCCCTAGTGTGTTGTATAAAGCATAATAGTTTCAAGAAAAAAAGATTATTTTTTTACATTTTCGCTATTGTGTTGAAATGTTACTCAGTGGGAGTACCAAAATGGATTTTCCTTGTCGCCTTGGGATGAGGGCATTAGTAGTTTTTTTAGAGAATCATAATTTTTTTTTTTTTTTTTATTTTTTTTTTTTTTTCATTTTCTCTGGCCCCCAAAAGTGGACCAGCATTCCAGCAATGTATTCGTTTTACTGTAGCATTTAATAGTTTTTGAAGGAACATATGACTGCCTTAATTGCAGACGCTGGCCTATATATTATAAATATATAATATATTATATATTTTATATAATATTATTATATATATATATATATATATATTATATATATATATTATATATATATGTAGTATTATTAATTTAATATATATATAAGGTTCTCACTATGATGCATTAGTGAGTATAGCCGCTACATTTGGTGCTACGGCTGTCACGTAGGCCGTAGTATCGCTTTTCAATAATATATTTATCACAGGCGATCATATAGATTACGGGATCTGAGATAATATCATAGTAAGGATAATAAATATACATTAGAGTGCCCTAAGATGCACTCATCCACGTGAGAGCACTAAAGAAAAATTAATACTCGGATTGTCCTTCTAGGTGTGCATGGTTACCTGGTATAGTGTGATATCTTGGTATTCTACTACCGCTAACACGCATCAGCATATCCCCGACAAATTTCTAAAGGGAATTAAATATAATAAATAGATAAATAGAAATAAGTAAAATTGGGTATTAATAATATGATATAGTTATAGAGTTATATATAGAATATATAGAATATAAATTATTATATGATAGTATAATATTAGTTAATGACTGAATATGAATAATGATATACATATATGTACTATATATAATATATATATATATTAATATAATATTTATAGTATTAATATAAATATATATATTATATCATATATATATTATATATATATATATAAACATAAATATATATATATATATAATAATTATATATATATATTAATTAATATATATTATATATATATATATATATATATATATATATAATTA
Organism: Trachelipus rathkii; assembly: GCA_015478945.1. Classification (NCBI taxonomy): domain Eukaryota; kingdom Metazoa; phylum Arthropoda; class Malacostraca; order Isopoda; family Trachelipodidae; genus Trachelipus; species Trachelipus rathkii. The sequence continues at coordinate 143 of JABUQX010062543.1, read as the reverse complement.
TAATAATATATATATATATATATTATATATTATATATATATAAAGTAATTATATATAATCTATAGATATAATATAGGTTCATATACAAGAAGAAAATCACTCAGAAATTCAATTTTATTATATACAATTAACTATCCTAATAA
>JABUQX010062542.1:12500-17500 GCA_015478945.1 Trachelipus rathkii | reverse complement strand
CTACTAGTTATCTCGTACCTACTCTCCATTATGCTTCTTCCCTCACCTTTATACTATATACAGTATAATATATATGTTATATATATATATATATATATATATATATATATATATATACTATATATATATATATAATATAATATATTATAATATATCAGGGGCGTATATAAATAGGGTAGGCCGGTAGGTCAGCTCCTAACCCATTAAATATTTCGTTGGTGATTGTAATGTAAATTGAAATGTTTACAGTTTACATAAAAGTTAAAAAAAGAAGCTATTTTTCATCATAAAATAAAAGAAAAACAACCACAATAATAATTACTATAATAATAATTTGAAATTCATCTTAAGAAATTTCTCGCTCCTACTTGATTCTTTAGGGAGCTAAAATCTTTGCACCGGCGGACGAATTGACGTCATTTGTTTACGTCAACTATAAGGACGGGCTAGTCCTGTAAATCTACTATAATAACGATAATATAATCGATATATATATGAAACTTTTCGTTTCTCTTCCCGTAAATATTTACGAAATGTGTTGCTTGTGCAGTTTGTTTGAAATTTTTTGTATAAAATCGTGTCTGCATTGTTCTGATATTGAATATAAATTTTATATAACTTTATTTAAGTGGTATTTAGCATTATATACATAAAATTAAGTGAAAAAATGCATAATGGAGTAAGTGTAGATTATATTAAAAAAAAACGCTTTAAAAACTTATCTATAAAACGACAGCTCTATTTTAAAAAAAATGATAGGCCTAAGAAATTACTCAATTGGAATGTGATTTAAAATTAAGTATTTGGAAAATATAATGTAAACAAGCTTTTCATACAAATAAATGGGTACGTATTTTTAATTATTAAAATATGTTTTCGATATTTTCGTTATTATAATTATTATATATATTATATATAGTATATATATATAGATATTAATATATATATATTATATATATATATTATATATATAGTATATATATATACATATATATATACTATATATAATAGTATAATATATATATATATTATACTAATAACATATTATATATATATATATATATAATATATATATATATATAAATTATATCCTTTGTATATTGGTTCTAAACAAATTTATATCCCAACAATCGATTATTTTCTCTTGCAGTTTCGTGTGATTTTTATTACAAATATGCGAGCTGCATTGTTCTCCAATATAGTCGGAATCATAGAAGAAATAAAATAGTCGTCTCTTGTCGAAAAGGTAGCGCATCAAAAACAGCATAACGTAACGAATCGACTTACACATGAGACACATTCGCACATCTATCCTCTTGCTATCACAAAACTCTCTAAAACATTCGTAAAATTTATATCCCATCATTCTTATTTCTCGTTGCTCCTGTGAGGTATCATACGCGTCACCATATTCTTCACCTTCCATTGCTTCTCTCCCCATTCTGTTTGTATTTGTAAATTTCAGATTATTTTCGAATCCTTTTTCATTGATTTCCCATGCCATTATTCTTCGATTTTCGACTTCCACCACCATGAATATACTAGTTAAACGTTTATCGTGGCAGTTAATGCATCTAAGTCTAACAGGATTATCAAATTCTCCCGGCATCTCAGACAAAAAAGGGTAGGTGTAATTGGGAAATAGTTCTTCATCCGAGTAAAAGATTCGATGGTTAGTATATAGAACTCATTTTGTGCTATGTTTATGCGAAATGATACTCTAATGCTACGTAAATCAGTTGTTAATGTATAATTAACATTGATATGTTAGAGATACACTTGAAAAAGTGTGAATAGGTTATCGCTTTTGTACGCTGTGCTAAGGTTTACTTTACTGCTGTTATAGTATGGAAACTTTGGTTAATGTTAGTTGTTTTATTCTAGCGTAAGGTGTTTAGATTTGTTATTGTACATTAATTCTTAGTTCTGGTAATGCTATGTTAGTTTATTAATATGAACAATGACTGTTAGCATATATTTGTTGGTTGGTATATAAAGAACTTAATTTTTGTACTTTGTTGTTTTGTTTTGTTGTTGTTGTGTTGAGGGGGTTTTGTTGTTGTTGTTGTTTGTTGCTGTTTGTTGTTATTGTTGTTGTCGTACGAGAATATATACCCTTTTGAACTGATCTATGCCGGTTCGTTCGTTCGCGCGTTGTATTCTTGTTTAACTTTCTTCTGATTGGTCGAAAGAAGAATCTCATTACCAATAAGGGTTGTTTACGCATACGATTTCACGTCATAGGACATTTTTGCTGTACTGGTACGATGACATCTCTCGCATCTCTACACCTTCTTGTTGATATCTTCACGAGGCAGCTTCGTTATTTCGCCAAGATGTGGTCCATTTATATTTAATCGTACAACCGGAATGGATACCGATAATTGCTTGTATTCTGCAGAGGTTTCAAATAATAGACTTTATTCGTTTTGTGCTGATGGATTCATCAAGATTATGACATCGCAGCAGCATGGCTTTAGGAGGATATGTGTTGTGTTACCGATGATCGACGAGTACGTGAAATATCATCAGAGTGAACAGTGGTGAGAGGTTATGAATAGAATAGATGTTCGCTTTCACTGCATCTGATAATGTTAAAAGTACTGATGTACGCAACTATTGGAACCCAATGTTGCTGTCACATTCATGCGTACGTGTATAGGTTTCACTGTTAAGTCATCTGAAAATATAACAGCATTGCTTAACATGAAAAAACGACTTAACAACGTCTCATCTTAAAGATGTTGACTACTTGCGGGACTTAATAACATATAGCCATGGTGTAATTATGATTTTAACCGAAACATATGTTCTCCCGTATATACAGTAAATACAGGAGTGCGTTACCATAACTATAGCTTGGATAAGTTTACTTCTCTCTTGTATGAGAAAATGAATTGCTGCTGAATCGTCATACGCCGAAAAATGGTTTAGTGTTTTTGCTGAAGGCATTTATACTTACATCCTTTCAAGGAGAGTTGAAACCCTGGAGAGATATATAGAAGCTTACCTAACTTGGACTCCTATGTTCTCTGATTGATGAATTAATATATTTAAAAATAAACTTGAAGTTTTTAATGTATTTTAATTGAATTTTTATGTATTTATATGACGTTCTTTTCAATGAAAATTATATGTATAAAAATGAAAACTGTTTTTTACTTCCTCGTATGTTCGAATTATTGACTACGTTGTTGATGACGGCTGTTTATTCGTCTGGTTGTTTTGTGTGTGTGTGTGTGTAATGTTCATAGTTTAGCTTTTACAGAGAGTAAAAACTACACTTTGTTTGTCCTTTACCCATTAAGGTATTTGCTGGTTGTTAGGTATGATAAATTTTTTTGTTAATATTACTATGTTGGAGATTTGGTTGATAAAGTATGAATGGATTATGTTTTTTTGTGAGCCCTATGTTAGTTACTTACTGGTGTTAAGTGTGAACCTTTGTTCTGTTGAAACTGCTTTATTCTTGATTAAGACATGTGTTAGGTTTGTCGCTCTGTATCAATAATTTTCTTAAAGTTCAGTTGATGCTATGTTTAGCTTAATTAATGTGAAAACTTTTTACGTTAGAGTATAACTCATTGATCTGTATGATTTTTTTTAGCACAAGGTTATTAGTAAATTTTCTGTTTAAATATTTACAGTGTTAATGTAAAATAACAGGATATGTTAAAGATATGTTTGAGTAGGTTTACGTCTTTGTATGCTTATGTTAGTTACTTTTACTGTTGTTAATGTGAAACTTTGTTAACGTTCAACCGTTTTATTCATTTTTAAGATGTGTTAAGTTTGTCGTTGTGGTTATATTTCTAGGCTAGATGTGCTAAGTAAGCTCAATTCATGTTGAAACTTTTGTTAGCGTTCCGCATATTCGTTGATCAGTGTATAAAGAACTTGATTTTATGTATGTTTATCCAAAATTGATACTCGGAATGTAACTTGAATCAATAGATAATAGATTCAATAGATCAAGGATAGATTTACGGAGGTGTCCAGATTGGTGGTTGGATGGTGGTGCATATTACTGATTAGCCTTATTGCGTGTATGTAATAACATGATAAATTTTAGTAAAAAAATATGACTTGACTCAATAGATCAAAATATCAATAGATCACAACTGGCAGGGGGTGGCGGATGGTGGTTGATGGTGGTTGATTTACTGAATTTACTGATTTAGGATATGTAAAAAAATGATAATTTTTAGTAAAATTTGACCTTAATCAATAGATCACAACTGGACAGGAGGGTGGCGGGATGCGGTGGCTGGATGGTGGTTGATTTACTGATTTACTGATTTAGGGTATGTAAAAACGTAACAATTTTAGTAATTCTTGATGTTTAAGGAAATTTTATTTTTTTATTTATTTATTTTTATTTAATTTTTTTCTTGATGGTTCTGAAACCATTATTTTCGAAATCTACAGATCCAATAACATATTAAGGACACCAACTTGTTGTTATACGAATGTTTATTAACTTGGCACCGCACGGGCTTCCAGCACCGGTGCCGGAGCTAACTCATCAGATTCCAAACTAACTCTTTTCTCTATTTTAAATTACTACCTCTGGTAATTCTCCGCCCAAATCCATTCACGCATGTCTATACGTCAACTATTGTTTTTTATGGTTGTGGGTCCCCCCGTTCGGGGGGACCCACCGGGGGCGTACCTTTCGTATGACGATAAGGTACTGTCATCATCTAACGCTCCTCCAAATTTTAATCCAATGCGATAAGTTCGGAGTCGGATGTAAGCAGGCAATCGGATTCGGAGTCGGGATTCAGATGCGAAGAAGCACCCCCGGCGGATGGCAAAGTCGGAGTGCGTAAAAAAAACGATTCCTTAAGCGGAATTCGTTTTTTGTCGGACTGGGCCAGTTCGATTTCCTTTTTGAAATCGAATCTCTCGACGTACTCTGCGTCTCTATTACCCCTGTATAATAACTATCAATACCATTGTGTGCTCACTCGTGTATGCGTTCACCGCTTGCCCGTGCG
>JABUQX010062542.1:0-7500 GCA_015478945.1 Trachelipus rathkii | reverse complement strand
TATTTTTGAATCTTTAAATATAAAAACACTTTAATAATCTAATTCCATAGGATCTCTTTGGCACTCCTGATTGCCTGAAATAATGCCTGAATTTCGTCGCAAAAAAACGAACACGATTGTCTTTATGAAGTTTACTTTGTTTTGCAACACACTGTATCTGAATCAGCTGCTGTAAGGAAGCCCGTCTAATTTCGATAAAACAGAATAAAAAAAAAATAATTGATTTATTTTACAAAAATTATAATCAACTATTGTGATGGAGATTATCGATTTAGAGAAGAATTAGATTTAAAGCCGATTTATGAATGAAATATCATCAATTCAAACGGAAACAATGACTGCGTTGTAGGCCCTACACAACGCCGTTATTTTTTTCTTACATCATTTTTCAAAGACGTGGCTAAATTCAACACATCACATGAAATGAGGAACTTTATAGAATTAAGAACTTATTCCTTACTTGTGGTAAGCATTTCTTACGATATTTGCGCTAAGTTTAACCAAAACGAAACGCAAACTCGAGGCATTTTCTTACGTATTCCGTAAGGCATAAATCGCAAAAAACGCAAACGTTTCTATATTAAGCATTACAGTAGGTCAGATTAGATAAGGAAATTAGCAGACAAATTGCGGATATATATCATAATATATATATTATAAATATATATATATTATATATTAATATTATATATATACTATATACTTATATATATATATATATATATATATATGTATATATATATATATATATTATCAGGCCCGCATTTAACTACCTAGCGCCCATGGGCCCAAAAAAAAATTACGCCCCTCACATATATATAAATAATATTAATATATTATATTATATATTTATATAATATATATATATATTTATATAAATATATATATATATAATATATATATATTATATATATATATTATATTATATAAATGTTATATTTACTTTATTACATCTACATGTCAAATTAATGATTCAATTACAGGTTTTCGTGTTGCCTTATTCGTTAGCAAATCTTGCAATAATATTCTTCGTAATCTGATTTACGGTGAATCTTTTCATAGCAAGTACAGCAAGATGGAACTAAAAGCTTTGGGACTGGACGAACTAAATAATTTTTAAACCTTCAATTTTGTAGAATGATCTTTCAGCTGAGCGTTTTGTCGCAGGAGTACATAAAAATAATTTTTAAAGCAATATGTAGTTTAGATATATATGATGAAGGCTTTTGATTTATATAAATATTTGTTTTGAATTATGACAGGTTTGACTGCCATTACATCTTCTACAAGCAAACATTATTAAATGAATGCATTCTGCCCCAAAATCTTAGTCGGATCATAGATTTTTTGTAATAATTTTGCTGATTATGAATGTCGTCTGGGGTCGGTTTCGGTGAGATTGATAAGATTTAAAAAAACAATTCTAAAAATTGGCTCAATATGCCAAACTGTTGGGTTTCTAATCTTTTGTAGGACACAGGTATTTCAGTGATTTAAGAGGTCAGTTAAGTGTATATTGATAATTTTCTTTGATGTCAAAGGAATTGGACACAAAATGTTTGTCTGCACTTGCCAACGACTGTTAATTCTACAGTTCTGACAGATGAAGTGCCGGAACTCTCCCGACACCGCAAACAGTTCACAACCTGCACCTCCGCGTACACATCCACCGACCGCGCTCCCATTCTTGATTTCTCTTTGTAAATCTATTCAATTATTATCTGTAACATTTGTGAAATTCTCAGTGACATTCTATTAGTCACATATAACACAAGCACTTACAGAGAGAGTTATACCAAAATATAATACGGTGCCACATCACTAACTTCAGATTGCGAATTTTTTATGTAGCATAATAGAAAGCTTTCATAGTTTTTTTTCATCATCTTTACATAATGTCTCGTAATAAAACATAAATATTTATTATCAACAATTCCCTTCATCATTTTTTTCTTCAGATCATACAATTTTCCAAGTCCTTTTATAGTCGCCATCTTTGTTTAGACTTTCTGAGGCATCCATGATCTCTCGTTTGATACTCCACATAGAAACTGAAGTATATTCTTTCATCCAAGATTCGAAGATACCCCAACGATGCGTTAGAGCCAGAGAAAAAGTATCAAGATTCTGAAGCAAAGCAAAAAAGAAACCGCCTGGTACAAATGTTGCAGCGCTAGGATCCACTAAATGTTAAGGGGAATGAGGCGAAACATGGTATCGAAATATGCTAGATGGATTGATCCTATTAATTCTTGTTTTGCAGGCCAGAAGTATATTCCTGAATATTAGCCAGCATTATCATACGTTCTGCCCGACAACCTGCTTCATGTTAATTCATTTGCTTTGAAGAAAGAAACACTCATCACTGTTTCCGCTAGTTTCTTTACCTGCTATGACCAGGATTTTATAATATTCCTAAAAGCAGTATCTTTGGGCGACCTCTTTTGTAACATATCTGCAATGATAAAGCTCAGCTGATCCTTTTGAGTAATGTCTGGAGTGGAATCAACAATAATAGAAAATACTTATTTTTCCCTGAATTTCTTTCACTATTTCAATGATTATACCTTTCTGGCCATAATTTGGATAAGTTCTGCGTAAGTGCTCCTTTTTATATGATAAATTTAAGAAATGCTTATTTTGCCAGAAATTTGGACATTGAGATAGGTGATTTGTAAAAAAAGGTCAATTTCTGCAATAAGTTCCAAAACATCATAAAATTTCCCATTTCGAAACAGAGCCAGCATTTTCATTCACGCCCCGGCAATGATAACCCCCCCATGAGGAAAGTTTCTTAATAACAGAAGTAACTCTTGTGTAGTACATTTCTCCAAATATCTTTACTGTCTTCTTATAATGAGAGAAGCAGCGGGCTTGTCAACTCCGTATATTACATGAATACTTGTCTCTTCAGCATTCAACATACAATTCACGATGGCAGAACGGACATTTTCATGTTCAGTCAATTCTCTTGTATTTGCCATCCTTCCAATCGTTAAATCCTTCTGTTACAAACTGAGTTACAACACCACCTCCAAAAAGTTTACAGGACCACAAAAGACGCATCCTTGACTGTTAGTGTACACAAAATCTAAATAGTCACGCACCCAATCATCTCCTTTCAAAAGTTTTCGTTCAAACAAGGAATTATTACTTAAAATATACTTTTATCATTACCAATTCTCTCTTAGAATTAAAAAAAATCTATGTCTTAATTTTGAGTTAATCCCATTTTTGCAAGTAGTCTCCAGAATTTTGCCGCCCTCAGACATTTGCCTGACCCTGGGCCCGGCCCATTGGCCATGCTTTAAACACTCGGCCATTATTATATATATATATATATATATTTATATATATAATATATAATATATATATATATATATATATATACTATTTATATTAAATACTATATATATATATTATATAGTTAATATATATATATATGTATATATTATATTATATATATATATATAAAGTATAATATATATATATAAAGTGTATGTATATAATACTATACATATATATCATATATTATATATATATACTATATATATATATATATATTATATATTAATAATATATATATATATTAAAAACAAATTGGAAAAAAGCACAAATTTTGCAAATTTAATTTCTTAGAAAGGGGTAACAGCCTGCGTTTCTCGAAGTCGGTCGAGTCATTTAAGAAAATTGTATAATTCTTCTTCGTCTATAGCAAAGGGGCTGGAAAACCCCCGTCTATCAACATCGTTGCTTTTCGTGAATGGATGTTGATAAGCTAAAACCTTTATCAATCACCAACACCACCCTGCAATGTATATTGTAATATATACTATGTGATAATATATAATATATATATATATAATATATAATATATATAATATAATGATATATATATATTATATATTTATACTATATTTATTATTATATACTTATATATATTGAAATCAATTTAAAGACGCCAAATGTGTGGTATCGGTTAAAGGTATCTTTTAAAATTTTCTATCACCGGCTATGAATCCCGATACTACTACTCTCAAAATTCCCGATACGAATACCTGATACCATGTAAATCGATGCACACTACAAATCTTATATATTATATACTATATATATATATATATAACTATATATATATATATATATATAATAAATATATATATATTATATATATATTATAATATATATTACTATAATATAAATTAAATATTAAGTTTATGCGGAAAATTTTTACTTTATTGAAAATCATTTTCTGAAACAAAAAAAAGTTAAATAAAAGTTGTCTTGGCTTCACTACACCAGAACTATTTAAGAATTTATTTTGAAATTTTTCTAGAACATATTTTATAGATATCACATTTGATATCATAATTAATTTGATTTTTCGATATATCGTATCACATTCCAAACTTTACTTAAGACCTATTATTTTTGGAGTATTTTATTAAAAAGAAAATACACCGCATAACCCATTCGAACGAAGTTGAGAGTGCACGCGCCTGCTTTAGCAGGGGATTGCGGGGGACGATATCTAGAGGGGGGACCGAAGCCCCACCCCGGAATTAAAAAAATAAACATATATATAAAAATACAAAATCAATTTATTTATTATTTATATATATATATATATATACTATATATATATATATATATATTATATATATATATACTATTATGATAGTATATATATATATATATTATAATATATATAGTATAGTATATAGAATATATAATACTAGTAGTAGTAGTAGTATAATATATATATATATACTATATATAATACTATACTATACATATATTATACCTACTATATACTATATATATATATGTAAAGAACAAGTTATATGACATTTTTAAAGCTTCACAGTTTTCACATTTAGTTCTAATTAAAAACACTCGTCCGAATATGTTTAATTCGTATAAAAAGTGAAAAGTAGCCACGAAATACCTAAGGTCCAAAAAAAATTACGAAATTTATAAAAAAAAAAATTTAAGTTAAAATTCGGTTTAGGACCCATTAAGTTTTAGGTTATTATAAGTTTTGATAGGAATACGTGTATGTTTTATCAACAAATCTTAACACTAACCTTAACTAAATTTTCGGGCCTAAAACCAAAATCATTATATATGACAACGATGTTTGCGTCATCAAATATGGGTAGGAAAAATATAAAAAAGAGAAAAAATCGATTATTGGAAAAGAAAAATCGATATTTTTTCACATTACGATAATCTCAACAATTAAACAAAATTAAAATGAATAATAATAATTAATAATACTTAAAGAAAAAATAACATAAAAAGTTATTTATAAATAAAAAATATTTAAATATATTTGGCAAATATAAGAAAAAGTACCACTAAGAGACAAAACTCTACTTCAGTTTTAAAATGATTTTGAAATTATTTTTATGTATGTAAATTTCACTTCCAGTTTTTTTGGAGACGTTGATGCCTATGGGTGATGCCAATATGATAAGCTAGGTTTTAAACGAATGGAGTCAGGTTCTTCTTCTTAAGTCCAGAAATATTGAAATTGAATACCTGATGGGTATTTTTTCCTAAAGGAGAATGAGAATTGATCGTAGAATATAGGGGAATGTTCCAAAGTTCAATAGGAGATGCCCTTATGCTAGGCAATGCGAATAGAAAGACTACGAGTAGGTTCTTTTCCTATTTAGGTAGGCATTCACAGTCACGCAACAATATATTAGTATATTCACTAAATGAGCATAAAGGTAATGGTAATTTATACCGTTAATTTCGGACAATTGTTGTAATTCGAAAATTTCATTGAAAAAGCTAATCTGAAAATTTCGAATGGGCGGTAATTGATTTTAATACGTTTGCATTTAATTCTGCGCTCAATTTCACAACTAATTCTGCCAATAAAAGGTAATTTCAAATACAGAATTTCTTTAGGTACTGTTAATATAGTACACGATATTTACTGAAATTTTAAAGAAAGTGGTTTCTGAATATGCTTTCTATATTATCTTTGTAGTTTTACGAAATAGGTCATTGTGTGTGTGAGTGTGTGATTAACTAATATATCTTTTCTTCATCATCTTCCTTTTTATCCAAGACTGGGGAGTTAAGGTGCAGTGACCAAGCAATTCGGGAAAAGAAAAGCAGAGTACAAGAATATGACCAAAAAGGTCGAAAGAAGCCCAGCCTTACCGCCCCGTCCCTCTGTACATTAATTAGTAAGAAATTCGTCGCAGTCGAAAAATTCCACATTAGAACTTCACGGCAACCACGACGGACCCTCACTTATGCGTAAACTCGTTCTCAGTGTAATGGTTCATCCTTCGGCCCAGGTGAGGCCACAACTCATTACCCCTCACAAAAACCACCCATTCATTCTATTATGCACTTTATTCTTTCGCCCTCATGGTATGCCAAACCACCTTTCTTTCCTTCAAAACATTCGGCTTTACTGACTCAAATCCGACTTTTTTTCTCGTCTTCCCCGGTCGGTTCCAACACACTTCGCCACTTCATACCTTCCAGCTACACAACCGACTCATCATTCATCCTTTCACCATTGAGCACCTATTCTTACAACATACAAAATTTCCACTTTATTCTCTCGTTTATCCCTTTCGCTCTCACACCACACAACTCTCTAATACGCTTAATCCCCATTTTATCAATTCTTTCACACAATCCCCTAGATTGTCCATCTACATTTGAAACCTTTAGATCCTACTCTCTCTATTCAGACCATAGTCTCACTACTATACAATAACACACGTAACACATTACCTCTCATGTAAAGACCCTAGCGCACTCAATGCTTAGTCCCTTTACATTCACCAATGATTAAATCGCCACCAGCCACCTTCCTACCATTCACAAAACTTTCCTCTATACACTCTGCACATCCTTCCCTCTCATCCAATGATACCCTACAATATTTTAAACTCATGGACACTTGTATCACAGCTGCCCTGCACATCTTAACTTTAAATTTAACTGAGGACTATCCTGCACTCACAACCATAACCTTACGTTTATCTACGTATTTTAACTTTCAAACACCCTCCTTTTACAACACCACTGCCCAAACCCATCTACCAAATCCTCTCAAACCTCTTCAGATTGGCCACACAAAACCAAATCCATTCACTCTATATAATAGTAGGGCACCCTCCCTCATCTCTATGATTCTAACATTCTAACACCTTTCATTGCCACCCCCACCTCCAATTCTTCATAACCCCAATCCATATACAATTCGAATAACCAGGAGACATAACACAACCCTGCCCTTACTCCACTATTAATACTAAACCAATCACCATTAGACACCATTTTGTTCTTGCACACGCCATCCCTATCGTCAACATTACTTTGTGACATTCTCATGCAGAGGCCTCACACCACCAACCACCATAATTCATCGAATAACACCTGCCATAAGCTTTCCCTTATATAAACCCAATCATACGGTCCAGTGCAAATCCTAAAACCTAAATACAATTGTACTCTTTTTTC
>JABUQX010062541.1:0-12049 GCA_015478945.1 Trachelipus rathkii | reverse complement strand
GTTTTTCTAGTAGATGTGGGATCTTTCTTCCATATTCTTTGGTAAGGGTAATGATTTTTCCTTTTCTGTTGAATTATTTTGATTAATTCATAATTGGTATTATTATTATTATGAGTATTGTTAACAGTAGATTTCTGTTCTTTTTCAAGATTGAAGTATTGGGTTCTGGTGGTCCAGTCTTGTTTGGTGGTCTGCTGTCTGTGCTGTTCTGTGGGATATATAATATAAAAAAAAATTTATGGTAATTAATTTCCCTTGTAATAGAACACGCTAAAATTTTTGATGTTGATTTTTTTTTGTTGAATTTAGTATATTGATTTTTTTTATGGTCTATTTAGTCTTCAAGTTTTCGCTTATTGAATGCTTCATTCAATAAAATGCAAATTTTTAATGTTAGGGATTTCTTTATTTATTACCTTATTATTTTTATTTTGTTATATGTCATGTTAGGATATGTTTCTTTTTTTATCTCATTTCAGTTTTTTTTTGGAGCTGATATTATTTTGGAGCTGGAATTTTTTGCTGTGACCAGTTTATGTGAGCCGAAATTGTTTCCCTGTGGCTGTCTCCTGAAATTCTTGCAACTAACTTTTTATGTGAATGTATCCTTTTCTTTTGGATTTTTTTTATTTATTATGGACAATGGAACAATTTAATTGAATTGGACCATCAAATTTGAACATAAAAAAAAAAAGAAATTTGTAACTTGTTTTGTAAATAAAACTAAAACATTTTGAAAAATTAAAAGAAAAACATTGTGAAAAAGCGAAAGAAAAACATTTTGAAAAATTAAAAGAAAAAACATTTTGAAACTTGAAAGGAAAACATTTTTTGAAAAATAAGAAAATTAAAGAAAAATATTAGGGAAAAATAAATTAAACTAACACTTAACTAACGAGTGCTGTGCCTTACAAATTTGGTAAAACTAATTGAAGTGACAAAACCGATTTCCTTGAAAGAACATTTACTATTTTGGAAAATCATTGAAATAATAATTAATAATTTCATTTGTAATAATTTTAACGAATATTATATATTTATATGTCTGTAGATTCTAGAAGGGTATTCTGGTTAATACTGTATATGGTTTAAGGTAGAGGGTATAGCGTAATAAGTGGTAGTGTTAACATATAGAGAGAGGTGTTGGGTGAGAGGTATTGGGACACTGTTTAACCTAGGTTGGTATTCTATTACGTGGGATACTGATTTTACACACTATGAAAACGAGTTGGGTGACAGAAATGGAACCCTTAGATCTTAATGAAACATGTTAAGTTAGAGGCACTATGACCTTTATGACCATTCCAAGGAAGATAAAAAAAGAAACCCCAAAAATATGAAGGTCAGAATGATTTAACTTAAATTGTGCTACAACCTTTTATCATTTAATTCTCACCTCTTTTTCTTAATTGAATATCTCATGCTTGAGTATTTTGAAAGAAAAATTTTATACCCTACTACTGTCTTCTGAATTATCAGTCAAATCAAAGCCATAACGCTTTAAAATTCTGAAAGAATAACTTTACATTATACCCTCTTGCTGTCTCCTGAATTATCAGTCAAAGGCAGATGTTCTCTGTTCTCATGTTACTAATATTTAATCTTTTGAATATTATATCTTATAGCTTTGACCCTAACCTATAACTAAATTGATCTGATCCATATTTTACCTAATTCTACTGACTAGGCTATCCCAAATTTTTTGATCATGTATACAAGGAAATATTTTCATAATATTCAGCTTTACCTTGATGAATTGGTTTTATTGACGTTTTTAGGTAAGGGCAATTCAGCTTTTGATTGAGAAGCTTTGGTTTTTTGAAGAGTAAGTATATGGAGAAGGAATGGAAGTTAAGATAAGGTGGCATGTTGACTTCATCTGCATGATGATGTTGGTGCAGAACTACAGTATCTCCTTAAAGCTATTATAGATAAAGAAATGGAAAGGGTGGTCACCAGCTGTATCTTGAAAAATACAGGAAAGTTGTTGGCAATGGTGAATATTGAAATCACCAAGAATGATAATTTCAGAAAATGTAGGAGACAAGAGAGAGTTATTTTTTGGTTTACATGATCAAAAAATTTGGGATAGCCTAGTCAGTAGAATTAGGTAAAATATGGATCAGATCAATTTAGTTATAGGTTAGGGTCAAAGCTATAAGATATAATATTCAAAAGATTAAATATTAGTAACATGAGAACAGAGAACATCTGCCTTTGACTGATAATTCAGGAGACAGCAAGAGGGTATAATGTAAAGTTATTCTTTCAGAATTTTAAAGCGTTATGGCTTTGATTTGACTGATAATTCAGAAGACAGTAGTAGGGTATAAAATTTTTCTTTCAAAATACTCAAGCATGAGATATTCAATTAAGAAAAAGAGGTGAGAATTAAAGGAAGAAAGGTTGTAGCGGATTTTACGTTAAATAAAAGCCGAGACTACAATAGTTGAAATCAAAAAAAAGAGTGAGGCTGCCTTCCAGGACAGATGATGGGGATATAAATAAAATATACATACACCTTAATTTTATTAAAGAAATTATAGAAATATCACACAAAAACCCTCGAATTATATTTTAAAATCAGTATCCCACGTAATAGAATACCAACCTAGGTTAAACAGTGTCCCAATACCTCTCACCCAACACCTCTCTCTATATGTTAACACTACCACTTATTACGCTATACCCTCTACCTTAAACCATATACAGTATTAACCAGAATACCCTTCTAGAATCTACAGACATATAAATATATAATATTCGTTAAAATTATTACAAATGAAATTATTAATTATTATTTCAATGATTTTCCAAAATAGTAAATGTTCTTTCAAGGAAATCGGTTTTGTCACTTCAATTAGTTTTACCAAATTTGTAAGGCACAGCACTCGTTAGTTAAGTGTTAGTTTAATTTATTTTTCCCTAATGTTTTTCTTTAATTTTCTTATTTTCAAAAAAATGTTTCCCTTTTAATTTTCAAAAATGTTTTTTTCTTTTAATTTTCCAAAATGTTTTTCTTTCGCTTTTTCACAATGTTTTTCTTTTAATTTTTCAAAATGTTTTAGTTTTATTTACAAAACAAGTTACAAATTTCTTTTTTTTTTTTTGTTCAAATTTGATGGTCCAATTCAATTAAATTGTTCCATTGTCCATAATAAATAAAAAAAATCCAAAAGAAAAGGATACATTCACATAAAAAGTTAGTTGCAAGAATTTCAGGAGACAGCCACAGGGAAACAATTTCGGCTCACATAAACTGGTCACAGCAAAAAATTCCAGCTCCAAAATAATATCGAGGCTTCCTAATTAAATGAAAATCAAAGTGTGAATTGAAGTCCGCAATAAAAAACTGGAAGGATGAAAAGAGGTAAGATAAAACAAATCTAAAAATGACAACAAGAATAGTTGATAAATTATGAAAAAAAAAATGTAATAATAAAATTATCAGCGAAATCTATGAAAATAATAAATTATTAAATATTAATAACGATCATTAAAAAATTGCATTATTATTGAATATATATATATTAAATTAACAATCTCATGAAATAATTAGACCATTAAAAAAATCAATATACTAATTCAACCAAAAAAAATCAACATCGTAGTACCGTTACACTGACAGGTGTGTAGTTGTCAGTGTGTTTTCTGTAATGTTTCTACGGTCCACAGAACAGACAAGACAGCAGACCACCAAACAAGACGCAACCATGTTCCACCAATACTTCATCTTGTAAAACCTTTTTCAGTTTGCTGTTACAATACTCATTAATAATAATTATACCAAAATTATGAATTAATCAAAATAATTCAACAGAAAAGGAAAAATCATTACCCTTACCAAAGAATATGGAAGAAAGATCCCACATCTACTAGAAAAACGTCTTCCACCGTCCAACCATTCCTCCAATCAATAATATATGGGATCCCTTAAGCCGAGTCCTCTCATTAAATTCATAGAGCAATTTCCCTTTTCAAAATTTATTAAGAATCAAAATATCCGAAAAATAAATTATTCAATATTCAATCCAAACTATATAATTTTTACTTTGACTGGAAAAAATATAAAAAGGAATTACTTTCACTTATTAAACTTATATAATTAAATTTAAATTTATGAATTGATTAATTAAAATTGAAATTTAATTTAATTCACTGTTTTTTTTTTTTTAACATACTAAAAAAAAATAACGGGTTAAATTCTCCGTGTTGGTTGAAGTTCAAAAAATTCATGTGTTCCTCTTCATGTATCTTCAGGCAAGCTTATCATCTTCTTCTCCCTTTCATTTGTGCAGTCTTCATATCCTATTATATATATATGTATATATATAAATTATTATATAAACAATTTAATTATGAACAAGAAGATCTAAAAAGAGTCGCGTAGTAGAGCCGAGAGAAGCAGCCACATCCGTGCCATGGGCCTAAGTTTGTTCTCATAATTCTAATCCCAACAATCACCACTCATTTATAACGCCGTTGTCATCACCCAATCATACTCTTTTACAAGCACCTCTACTCCTAGTAAACGGTTTCTCATATTCCTTCACTTGTTCACTGGGTTTATTCCCACCTTCCGCTCTTTCATCAGTCTCTCCTACTTCATTCACACTTCCCTCCCTAGGTAAAGCTCAGAATTTCATGCATCTCTTTCTCAATCTCTATTCATCCTAGCATTCGCCTTTTATACGATTCACTACTTCAATCCAATTCCCACAGCAAAATTACTCAAATCCATCACTTCCATTATGCACCACTCCTATCTCTGATCATTTTCTCAAATCCTTGCTAACAACACTTCATTTTCATCCAACGGGAAACTTGCAAACTGTGCTAGGTACCTTTTCCTTTTATTAACTGCTGGCCTGCGGGTTATTTCCCATGTCCCAAAAACCTGAAAAAAAACTCATCATTCATTTATCATCGCTTAAACAACAACCCTTAATTGCTAACATTACCCGATATTCCTCTTTTACGCTTTTTCTTCCGTATCTCCTCCACCAACACTAACTCTTTCCCTTTTAACCATAAATCATCCACTATATCCCCATTCTCAGTTCAAGTCATTCCTCATTCACCAAAAACATAACACGGGGATGAATCTTTAGGATAACCAGGGATGTTCCCTCCACGGCCCTCAACTGTACCTGCATGGGCCCGAAAACTCAATTTCGTACCACATCGTTCTCACCTCCAACAAATAAACTAAACCCCATTCCGACATAACCTTTTACATATACGGTCCCTTCAAACTTTCTTCATCTTTACTTCACATTTCAACCGACCTTTCTTCAATCACTTTCCTTCAAAACCTTATCCCCTACCTTAAAACGGGCAAACTTTAAACTACCCTTTCTCCAAACGTCCCTATCACCTTCAGGTAACCCAAGTCTGGGTTTCACAAACCTCTCGAAATTCATCACATACATACAAGGAGACATACCAGTTGCTCTATGCACAGTCATATTATAAGCCCAAAACACTCTTCCTAACCAATAATCCCAATCATATCTTCTCTTTCACTCATTCATTCGTAAATCTCACTCAATGTTTCCGAATCGTCCTTCTCCGCCTAACCCAATTACGACACTCGCATATACGGCGTCGTTTCACATGTCAAATGCCCCAATCACTCAAATTGCTCAAACCCTGCCCTACAAACTCGGGTCCATTATCACTCAACATTCGCTTCGGTTAACATACACACATCGGCAACAAAATTTCCCTTACCACCCTAGCCACATTTCGCACTAGTCTTATTCTTCACTGGCACAGCATACGCAAATTTACTTTTGTGATCACCATCACCCACCATTCCTACATACCCACATGCAGCAGTCACTGGCAACGAAACACAATCAATCACTACTAACTCAAAAGTTCATCAGCATCCATTCGTAACACCAGGGGGTTCAGCATACATTCCTCTTGATCTTCCCTTTTGACATTCCTTCACAGAGTAGTTGCAAATCATCACTATTTTCCTTAACAAGATTAAACACTCTCTCTTTCATAACATTCCCCACAATTTTAAACTTTCCATGCTGACCAAACCTACATTGTTGACAGTCACTAACGCCATCCCTTACAGGTTTCAACTACCAGGAAAAACACCGGACATTCCAAATCCTCCTCTCTTGTATAGATTTGAGAACCTTAGACACACAACAAAACTTTTCGCCAAACACCACATAAATCTTCTATCAACTGGTCCCACCTGCAAACTTCCTTACCCGACAAAATACATTTTCTCAACTCACAGACCATAGGACATTCCTCTTGCATTACTTCGATATCTTTCATGCTTAACAGTTCTTCATCCCCCACACCAACTCTCACCATGCCAACAAAATCAACAACACACACATTCTCCTTCTGCATTCTAATAATCTCACGACTTCCCTTCAGCAACCTTTCATTCCCTACATCTACGGACAACCTATTCACCCTCAAAAAGTCAATCCAAAACAAAAAACAATACGGCATTCGCTCCTCGTCCAGCACAACAAACCTATGTTCCACTTCCCCTAACGTTCCATTACACCTTTAACAAAAACTCTTCAAAAGCGATAAAGCACCTGACCCAATCCCTTGATCTTTTCACATTCTTACTCCTCTGCCATGTTACTTGCTCAATCTCTCGTACCACAGACGCATTCACTAAAGAAATCTGAGCCCCAGTATCAATCAGTCCACAAAATACATCTCCCAATTCA
This sequence comes from Trachelipus rathkii, assembly GCA_015478945.1. Classification (NCBI taxonomy): domain Eukaryota; kingdom Metazoa; phylum Arthropoda; class Malacostraca; order Isopoda; family Trachelipodidae; genus Trachelipus; species Trachelipus rathkii. Next base: position 5,330 of record JABUQX010062541.1, on the reverse strand, counting down.
CCTGCATTTTCACCTCCATTCTGTCCACTTTATCCCAGGTTCACAGTAACACTCTTCGATTTCTCATGGACAATCATTTTCACATTCTCAATCACCCTCTCCCAGACACTCCTCCAACTCCGATTTCCACAACATTACTTCCTATCATACTCTTTTTTCTCGATTACCCATTGTTAATGTTACGCCACTTAAACAACTGTAAATTTTGATTGGGGACCAATGTAGCTTTAGGAGCATTAATCCCTATACAAAACCGGTCTCTCACCACCATAAGGCACACATACAACTATCTTAAAACAACTTAACTACACAACAACAATACCTGCTTGAACACAAACACACCTACATCTACACATACTATGACTCCTTAATAAAATATTTCACCTTCCTAATCTCTATCTGCTCGGGTTTCTTACACACCTCAGTCATAACTTCCCTCCGCAATTCTTCCATACTCTCAGGCACTCTCGAAACCAACCTATCCCTAGCTAAGTCCTGTAACCCGTACAACACACTTTCAAACATAGAATCACCCCACCCTGACTTTCTTTTCCTTCCTCAAACCTCTTGATAAATAATCAAAGTCTATTCAATAGGTTCTCACTCCCGCTCTCATTACCAGGCATTCAACATCAAGTCGGCAATTTCGTTCCTCTCACCGGTACATACTCAACTACATAATCAAAATAACTCAAATCTTCTACGTTCTTGCAAGCCTCGACTGATCCACTGTCCTCATTTGTTGCAAATACACCAAAGGTTGGTGATCCGTTCGCACAAACTTAATCCCATACAAAAACGGACGCAACGAACTTCCAAAACCAAAACCTTAAAGCAGCCAACTCTCTCAATTGTGAAATACTTTTGTTCAGTCATACTAAAAGCTTTTTAAACATAGCCAATCACTCTCTTTCAATCCCATCAATCACCTGATCTTGCATCAAACAACCTCCCTTTCAATATCCACTCACATCTCTACACACTTCAAGTTGTCTAGCATACTCACTATAATCAGGGTAAGCCAGTTCAACATCTTTTGCAACTTCTGTTTTCAACTTCTCGAATTCTTCAATCAATCTATCACTACAGTTTACAATCATACTCTTCTTTTTTCCAGTCCATTCAGTCAACAGTTTCATCACTTCCAAACAATCTTTCATAAATTTCCTTCCAAACTCTACCAATTTTAGAAAATCTCACAATTCTCTCACAGTCCTGGGTCTAGGAAAATTCTTCACTTTCTCAATCCTGATTCACTGATCTTATACCCCCTCCCTAAAATTCAACCTCTCAAACCATTCACACTTACAAACTTTCACACCTACATCTTCCAATTTTTTTAACACATCATTTACTAATCTCAAATGTTCTTGAAAATATTCAGTCATAGCCAATATATCATTAATAAACACTATCACATTCTTGTAAGGAAAATCACTCAAAACATTCATAGCCCTTTGAAATTCAGTCAGAACATAGGTAAGCCAAAGCTTAGATTTCTAAACTGATAGTCTTTTAGCAGTTGAAAATGCAGTCACACATCTACTATTCTCCTCCACTGGCATCTGATAATACCCACCCACTAGATCCATTTTTGTAAAAACTTTCATTCCATACATACCACACACACATTCTGACACCAAACACATAGGAAACCTATCTTTCACAATTCTCTCATTAACCATATGATAATTTATACACAATCTTAATCTACCATCAGGTTTCCTCACAGGCACAATGGGACTGTTTCACGGACTTGCACTCTCTTCCAAAACACCTTTTCGCTGTAACTCATCACACTGTTCTTCAATCTCTTGCGCAACTGGGGGAGGAAAATGATGAGGTCTTTGATAAATGGGAGTATCATCAGTCAAAATAGTTTTAAATTCAGGGAGCTTAGAATTTCCAAAAACATCATCCCCCTGGCTTAGGGCCTTTCTTCTCTCCCATAACATTCGAAGAACCTTTTGCCTCCTTATTTACCCCCAACTCTGCAGTTAACTTCACTTTCTCCACTAACTCATCATACTTCCAATCGCTCATCTGAACATCTCTATATGTGGTAGGGCTCACATTGCTGCTATTATAAACTTGTTTACCCGCTTCACCTTTCCTTTCTTAATTTTATTCAGATTTCATTTTACAATTTTACGATTTTAACATTTTAGCAAGTAGGTAAAAAACTGCTAAGTGCATAAATATATCTGCTTTTCTTTTTACATGTTTACATTTTACATGTTTACATTTTAACATTTTACATTTTACATTTTACATTTAACATTTACATTTACATTTTATAGCATTTTACATTTTTAAACATTTTCCTTTTACTTTTACATTTTCATTTTAACGAGGTTTCTATCTTTAACTCTTTTTTTAATACTGCTCTTTTTTATTCTTATACTCTGTTAATCTCTGAGGAAAATGACTTATTTTTTTACCTTCTTTTTTACCTCTTTTTTAATCTTTTTTTAGCTTTCTTTTTTTACTCTTTATATCCACTCTTTTTTAGTCTTTTTTTACTCTTTTTGTTAGCCTGCTTTTTATTATTCTTTGTTTTTATCTATTAAAATCTTTTACTCTTTTTTTACCTTTTTTACTGCTGCTTTATCATGCCTCTTTTTTACCTTTTTTTTACTTCTTTTTTTACAATCTTTTTTTACCCTTTTTTTTCAGTCTTTTCTTCAGTCTTTTTTTTCCACTTTTTCAGTCTTTTTCAGTCTTTTTTCAGTCTTTTTTAGGTCTTTTTTCAGTCTTTAATTCAGTCTTTTTTTCAACCTCTTTTTTTAGTCTTTTTTTAGTCTTTTTTACTCTTTTTTTACTCTTTTTTACTCTTTTTTTTCCTTTTTTTATTCTTTTTTTCAGTCTTTTTTTCAAGCTCTTTTTTTAAGTCTTTTTTTACTCGTCTTTTTTTTACCTCCTTTTTTCTTTTCTTTTTACCTTTTTTTCTATTTACTTTATATTGATTTTTGTCTCGCATTTACTCTTCTTTTTACCCCTCTTTTTTTACTCAATGTCACACGACCCATTGTACTTCTCGTTTAATTTTTTTTTACTCCTTTTTTTACTCCTTTTGAGAGGAAGGTATGTTTGTTTACTTGTTCTTTTTAACTCTTTTTTTACTCTTTTTTTTACGTCTTCTTTTTAGTCTTTTTTACTCTTTATTTGGGGAATGAAACCCTATGAATAAAATTGCTCTAACTCCATATCGTGCACGACCTTTAACATCAAATTCATATTTTGTTAAAGATTTATATAGTAAGATTATAATTATATATATTATATGTATATAATATAAAACTAATATAATGAAATATATAGGATATTATATATATAGTATACTAGTAATATAGTATTATAAGTATATAATATATATATATATATTATTAATATATATATATAATTTTTAATTATATATATATATTATATATATAGTATAATCCTTATATATTATAATAAATATATATATATATAATATATATATATATATATATAATATATTATATATGTATGTATATATATATATACTAATATATATATATTAGATAAAATTTTCAAAATCATTTTAGCATTTTACATTTTACATTTTACAATTCAATCATTCTACATTTTACATTTACTTTTTACTTTTACTTTTACGTTTTTACTTTTACGCCTCTTTTTTACTTTTTAACTCTTTACTTTTTACTTTTTTACTTTTTACTTTTACTTTTTACATTTTACCAATTTACATTTACCATTTTAATTACTTAGGTTTAACATTTACATTTACATTTTATCAAATATGCTTGTACAGCATTTTACTTTTATTTTTTTACCTTTCTACTTTTTTACCCTTTTACTTTTTACTTTTTTACTTTTTTACTTTTTTACATTTTTACTTTTTACTTTTTACTTTACTTTTTACTTTTTATTTTTAACTTTTACTTTTCCTTTCTACATTTTACCTTTAAATTTTCACATTCATCATTTTTACATTTGACATTTTTCATTTTACTTTTTTTACTTTTTATTTTACTTTTTACTTTACTTTTTCACTTTTTACTTTTTACTTTTTAAACTTTTACTTTTTTTACATTTCACATTTTATCATTTTACATTTTAAACATGTTACTTTTACAATTTAAACACATTTTACATTTTACATTTTACATTTAAAACATTTGTTTTTTAATTTTTACACTCTTTTTTTACTCTTTTTTAATCCTTCTTTTTACTCTTTTTTACTCTTTTTTTATCTTTTTACTCTTTTTTTACTCTTTTTTTACTTCTTTTAACGTCCTTCCAAACTCTTTTTTACCTCTTTTTTTTTCATAAAATAGCTTTTTTTACTTACTTTTTACCTCTTTTTTTTAACTCTTATGCAAATGGAATGGTTTCATATATAAATGTCAAAATTTACCTTTCTCTTTTTTTACTCTTTTTTACCCTGTTTTATACTCTTTTTACTGCTTGTTTTTACTACCTTTTCATCTCTTTTTTCTCTTGTTGTTACTCTTTTTTTTTACTCTTCTTTTTCACCCTCTTCTTTTTACAACCTATTTATATAACACTACTTAATTATTAAGTACGTATTCCAAAGTAATTCAAAAAGCACACACAGTCTTTTTCTCATGCTCTCCCATCCTTGAATCCCATGCTTTCTCCCTTACACTCACTTGGTGGTTTGGTTAACGACTAAAAAGTAATTTTATTCTCCTTTGTAGGAATCACTACTCTTTTTTTACAATCCACACCATTTTTTCTTTTTTTACCCCTCGTATTTTACCTCTTTTTAACTCTTTTTGTCCTTCCTTTTTTACCTCTTTTTGATTGAACAATCCCCTTAATAATTTCCCGAACTGGAAACTGTTTGGAAACTTATATTTTCATTTTGTTGAAATCTTTAAAATAATATTATCTGTGTTAAGGGTTATATCTATATAATAATAGTATTAAATAATGTATAATTAGAATAAGTATATACTAATATATAATATATATATATATATAAAATATATATATACTAATTATATAATATATTATATTACTATATATATATAATAATATATATAATATTTCTACTTTAGATATTATATTTAATATAAACTAAACTATTAACAATTTAAATTATAACTTTAAAAATTCATTTCCGAGGCAGAATTTGTTTCAGCCCAGGTAAGTGCTTCAAAATTTAGCAAAGAAGATCTATCCTTGTAATCAAAAGTTTAAGCATGTGTAATTATCGACATGCTAAGGATGATCAACTAAACATTGCCTAAATTATTCAATCAATACAAGAGGAGCAATAGAGGTGGCTTAAAAAAACCAACAACAAATATGCTAAACAT
>JABUQX010062540.1:10000-20000 GCA_015478945.1 Trachelipus rathkii | reverse complement strand
TAAAGACAACTAGATAATGCGACTACTAACAGTAAAATTATCTACTTTATTTTTACGTCCACCAATATTAATGTATTATTTACCATTCTCAAGTAGTTATCGCAGCGTTACTCTAATTGAATAGATTTTGCCAGCTGTGGTAGAGTTGATCTCGAAAAAATCTTGTACTCTCTACTTTCTAAAATTAGGAAAATACCTAATTTTAATTGTTCTTTTTTACTCATAATCAGACCACTTAAACTACAATTATAAAATTTATTCCTTTTATTCATTTTACGTTCATTCATTTCACTATTTGTGCAATATTATCTGATGAATTTTAGACAATCTCTGTGTTTTTTTTGAAATTAAATGTGTGTATACGATATAAGAAATTATTTTTGGAGGTATACTATATGTATCAAATTTTACATAAGAACATGTAATGCTTCTGATTTGAACACATTAAATTTAATTCCATTATATACATTTTCTCTCTTTATCCTTTAGTAGAAAATAAATATCATCGTGGCTCGTACTAAAGCACTATTCAGTAATATTACTACAAATTATCATTAGGTAATAAGCACTCCCCCCTACATAAAAAATAAAATTTAAACTAGATATTAATATTTATCAATGATAACTATCATTTTAACTAATCTACAGCCACTTATTTCTTTTTCAATCGAGATTTCTTAAATAATCGGTAAAGATACAATTATAATTGGGGGAATATGGTTTTCAATGTTGACTCGTATATTCAAAAGGAGATGAACTCCCAAACCTATAAAGAATACTAGTCACATAATGTAACATACAAATATAGATTAAATACGCTATACAAATTTGTTTTATTTATAAATACCAACATATATCTCATATACTAGCACCTATCATGTCAATACATTTATAACGGTAAAAGTTATCACTATTAAAACTTGTCATAAAGTCAGTCAACATCCAGATTCATCAATGATAAAACTCGAACACTGATAAGTAACATTACTTTGTAACGAGTTTTATTTTCACTATCCCAAATCCTTTTTATACAAAACAACATAAACTTCTACGGATGTCTTTTCAAATACATAATTATTAAAAGTGTTTCAGAAAAATAATGGCAAATCGAACAGAAAAGACCTCTCGAATGGATAAATTGGGAAAACTTTTTTGCCCAACTCAGATTTTATGATGTTTACGCTTTATAACAATCTAATATAGCGAAAGCATATTATATATACTTTTTGCTAATTAAACTTGATTTCCAAGCATCTAATTTGCCTTGAATAATACCTAATCTATTCACTACACTAAGTAAAAACTCACGACATGCATATATAAAAGCAAAGCCCTTATCACTGAATATACTACTTTCAAATCTTATCTTATACAATACTCAATAAATTTATGCGCTAACTCAATTCTATTCATATTCTCAATGCTAGTGCAAGCCTCGATTCTGTTTCGTGACGTTTCATCGTATACCGAGGAAAAACTCTTATTTTTATATTTTGTTATAAGTTATTTATTTATTTAACATATGTATTTAATTAATTTATAAAATTATAAAAAAATGTGTTAAATAACTTTAATTATATATTTCTGAGGGACAAAACAATAAACTATGAGACATGTTGTATAAATTTTATGGCTTTTGTTTGGGTTTAGTGAATGCTTTATGGCAAATTTTATGTGTTATAAATTATTATATCAAGAGTAAATGAATTTTTTTAAATATATTAAATCTTACTTAATGCTAATTACTAATGATTATATATATTATACCTTCAGTATATGTAATGATGCTGATGATGATTTAATGATGATCTGAAAGGATTAGAAGATTTGAAACGAAATATATATAGATATATATATATGTATTATATATATATATATATATTTTCATATTTATATTGCCCTAGCAAGATCATACCTTATTGTTCTAATATAAATAAACATTTCTCATTTTTAATGGTTTATATTTTACTTTTTGTTGTGTATTAATTTATATTATTAGTAATACTGATAATTAATAATGGCAAAGTAACTAAACTTTTAGTATATATTATTGACATTTCGAGTAAATGGTTATAATGTTCATATTTATGCAAGTCATTTCGCTGATAAGTTAGTTTATATTACGATATTAAGTATATCGAGCGTAGTATAGTATTAGCGTAGGAATTTCCGTAAACAATATATTTTTTAGTTTTAATATAATAAATTTATTATTATCATAATATTATTGTTGTTGAATTATTTAAAATTTATAGAATAGAAACACCCTGGAATACTTTAGTTTCATAAAATAGTTTAATCGTATGGAAAACCTTTCAACACATCAATATAACTACAATTTTCTGAGTTGAAGCAAAGTGAATCATTTTGAAGGGTCATGCAAAATTATCGACATCCTACTCTTTTTGATCTACAAGTTATATTCTATATAGCTACGTACTAGGACAATGACATTTATATATTTAAATCAAAGTTAATAAAGTAAATACGTATAAGTTCTGTACTTATTCCTCTATCGATTAATAAATATATGAAACTATTCGTGCTTTTTTCCGTTAAATTAGTACGGAAATGTGTTAATAACCGCACTACACAGATATATAGGTAATTATTTCACTTATTGTGTTCAGATGTATTTTTTAGTTTTACTATTTTTATCGAATTGTTATATTATTATTTCAACCACTATGAATTATTTAATTTGTTCATAATTACTACAAAAATCTATTGCTAATGAATTGAACGAATAAAATGTTATCACCCAAGGCAAATCATCATCAGTCTTAGCAGTCAATTGAGAAAGAAGAAAATGCAGAGAGTCTCGCGCAGTGAGGCATCAGAAGAAGAGTAGACTTGAACAGTTTAAGACTCTGAACGTAAATGTTCGCAATATGTTTTTAGAATAATGTTATAAAGAGAAGGGAATGGAAAAAATAAGGATACTATCTGAAGAATTATGTATTGGTCTGACCTTAGTTGCGACGAGTATATTTAACCTCAATGACTCTCAGCTCTGCTAACATATCAGAATTCATTCTATCAGAAAGGTAAAAAACTATTTTAATTACTTCATCATCATAGTGATCTCCATCGCTTCTATTCTTTTTTATTTGAATTGAGAAAAGTAGCAAGAATTTTTTATAGAGCAACAGAGATTGATATTTGGAGTCAGTGTTCTTTTGGAATTATTAATAACAAAAATTTTCAACTGTTTCATTCCAATATCAAGAAACTTTAAAATCTGATCAACTGATCATGATGTTTATCTCTGACGAGTCCACATCACTAGGCCAGACAAAGAAGAGAGGGACTAAAAGGACTTATTAAAATGCTTCGATTAGAGATTTCGAACGATCCTGTAATTTTTATGCCCGAGTTGAAATGTATGGCTGATAATAGGCGAAGACCGGAAGGAGAATATAATGTGCGAAGGTGCTCTCTCATAACAACAATAATAATAACGTTAATGAAAATAGTATGATATAAATTTAGATATTGATAATAATGATATAATATAATGATAAGTATAATATGATATGAATTAGTAATAATATTAAGACTAATAAATACTAGTCAAGATAATTAATGAAAATAACTCACTATAAAGAAAAAATGTAAGGTAGTCGGTAATATGGGAAAGGAATGAATAGTGAGTAAAGGCATTGTTTTAAATTTAAATCTGCGCTTAACTTTACAAATGAATTAAGATGTGAGAGTGAAATATAAAATGATGATACTGAACATAATACATAATTATCCATTATTAGTTATTAGTGAAAAGTAATAAGTGATAATAGATAATAATAAAGCTAATATAATTGGCAATAGTACTTATAAAAATATAATAATATAAACTATAATAATTAATAATATACAAATAAATCACTCGCATACATACTAATAATAATGAATAATTAGTAATGAACAATAATGAAAGATAATCATCTACTATAAATTATGTTCCTTGTTTAGTCGAATAAATTTGGTAATAAATAATGAAAGATTAAATGTTAATCATCTGTGATGAATAAAATTGAAAATCAAACACATGTGGAGAAGACTCGAAATGATTAAAATGTGAGTAATGCCACCTACATTCGTCTCTTACGATTCCTCCTGCCGAAGGTGGAATTTTTATTCTTCTTATAGAGTAATAAAATAAGTGAAGAGATCCATTAGTGAATTACAATAAATAATATTATGAGTGCCATCATTAGTGACCATGTGTCTCGAGAACGAGTATCAAGTGAGGAAACTCTGTTTTACTGCCGATGGGTATGCATCATGTAGCTTTGCATATTGGTATGTGAATAAGCAGTCTTTGGACAGAGAAAGTGAGTATAGATAAAAGTATGTTGTTGGATAGAGATTATAATTTGATGGTTTAGTATTAGATTGCTCCATCTCCATAGGAAAAGTAAATATTCATGCTATATCGAAATATTGATATATATTTTGTATTATTATCATATTATATTATTATATATATTTATTAGTTTATCTTATTTTATATATTTTTTTTATTTTATTATATTATTATATTTACTATATTTATTTATGGTGAGTACACTGACTAACTCAACCTTAGTCATACCTATAATGTGAGAAATCACAAAATAAATAATTACTAATACTATAGTTTGGCTGCACACAAAAGGTTTAATATAAACGTATAAATTGCACGTCCTGACTACAGCTGCAGACAGTTTTACTATGCATTTTCTTCCAGATACATAGTATACCACACCACACAGCACAGCACCTATATAATTTAAAATTGCACCGCATCAGAAAACTGGAATTGTATACCACACCCCACCCGGATGCGTCAGCCAACCCTACATTGAAACAAGGCTAATGGGATGTTTATACCATGAAAGTAAATAGATAAATATTAAATGAATTTCAAAGACAAATAAATAAATGAGTAGATAAAAAACATGTTCAAGATTTTACAGATTAACAGAAATGATAAATAGATCAAGTCAAATATTAGATAAAGAAACAAATACATAAATAGTCAAATATTATATAAAGATACAAATACATAAATAGTCAAATATTAGATAAAGAAAAAATACATAAATATTCAAATATTAGATAAAGAAACAAATACATAAATAGTCAAATATTAGATAAAGAAAAAATACATAAATATTCAAATATTAGATAAAGAAACAAATACATAAATAGTCAAATATTAGATAAAGAAAAAATACATAAATATTCAAATATTAGATAAAGAAACAAATACATAAATAGTCAAATATTAGATAAAGAAAAAATACATAAATATTCAAATATTAGATTTAATAATACTTTAAATACATTCGCGTTTAAATATTATTTTATTTTATTATTACTTTTATTAATTATTATTACGTATTAATTATTATCTAATAAATATTATTTATCTTATCCAGTGATATAATCTTAATTGATTCATTGCAATTAATATTATAATAATTTAAAAATTAATAAATATAATAAATATAATACAAATATAATAATCTATGGTTGACTCAAAATTTCAATTTCTATTGAATGATTCTGGATTGGTATACTCTGACTTTATCCATTTATACTTTACACTAATATGAATTCTATTCTAGTCTATTACATAATTTCGAATTCTTATTAGATATATTTCCGGAATTAAATTTTGACCTACATTATCTATCCAGGAATATCTGGACATATCTATTAAATCTTGACTCTTATTATCATAATTAAATTTCATTTCAGATTTATCATAATATATATGTAGTAATGTATTCACTCCAGATTTGTTACCTCATTATATTGACAGAGAGTTGAAAATTCTAACAGATATCGGTCTCATTAATTTAGTTATGAACTGTTTACTATTCATTATTCCATTAGACAACAATAAAATAACTCGGATCTTTCTGAGAGCAGAAAAAAAGAGATGAATAAGATATAAGATAGATGAATGAATTTAATTAAATAAATAGAAACTCTTCTAATCACGATTCAAGAATAGTTTTTGATAGTCTTATAGTGTTAAGTCTAAGTATAGTAGTTGTTAGTAATTAATTACCATTGCGATCAATCGTTTCATAAGAAATTTAAATAACTATGACACGTAAGGCACCTTATTAATAATAATATTAAATGATTTATAATTATTGAAAGTTACGTACAAATATTACTAGGCAAGAACTTTGCCCAATATCACTAAATATTCTATGCGTATTAGTAAAATTAATAATATTAACATCCAAAAATAAATGAGATTAGTGTATTAATGTATTAGTATATGATTATATAAAGAAGAACATAAAAGTTCTGCCTGCACTAATCATTTACATGTTATCACACTAAATCACTAACCTACAACACACACCATTACAACATATCATACACACACACACACCACATACACACCATTCAACACACAACACATCACACAAACACACTATCACAACAATACACGTATTAACACAACACTCACACAGAAAACACAATCACACACATTACACGTCATACACACACACACACATCATCAATATTATATATTATAATAATAATAAATTTTAGTAATATAATATATAATATATATAACATATAGTGATTATATAATATATATATAGAATATATATATATAATTATAAGTAAATATATAATATATATATTGGAGTTAACAGCCTCCACGTGTTGGATCTTTATAGTAGGTACCGTTAATGAATAGTTTGATGCTTTTCGTAGCATACTTTTGTCTATAAATATATCGACATTTTGTTGTAACCCATCCTCTTTTCATTTAAATCTCAATCTCTTATATCTTAAACGGAAACACAATTTCCTGAGTCCTTGCTGACAGCAAAAACCTACTCTGATTATCCACTCCTTCTCATAATTTTCTTGATCCACTAACTAATATACAGCCTTCATAGTCACAGCGATGCTACAAGAAACATTTTATGTATCTGTTCTCGTTGTTTGATTTTAATGTACTTAATTGAGATATTTCAGCACCATTATAGAGAGCATAAAAGTTTTTTGATACGTCAATTCAATTCTCTACACATTATCTTAAAATAGGGATTTTCGTTATGTCAGGCAATCAATATTTCATCTTGATTTACAACACCTATGGCTAAAATAAGATTAAAATATTTATGTTTACAACAATTTTCCTATAATAGGCTTAAAGCTTATAGTTTGTCAATAATAGTTTTCTGTAGTACATAATCGACTATTGACAACTTCTCTTATACTGTCTATGCTGCTAGGTTTTCTGTAGAAAATTTGATTGACACATATCACAAATCAATTTTATGCCCTACACACTCTAGTTTTTGATATAAGAAACTTAAATCTAGATTGAGTTGTTCAAATCAATTTTTACATAACTGATACTTGTTCCTGACTTTCTAGTTAAGCGCTCACATCTCGATCTCCATAAAGTATTTAACATTATGTTTCATGTTCAATTTGTTCTACAGCTATGTAAAGTATTATGAGGTCATATCGTTTTCTACACAAGTAGCCTTTAAGCTTTTTGATATAAATCAACAATTTTCATACACTTTGGCTAAGTCTATAAATTCTATTTCTACGCTATGGCATAAAGTTTTATATGATTACAACTTTTAACTACTAGAGGTAAAAATATTTTTTAACAACTGTTTGATGGATAAAGTTGTCATTAGCTTATACTTCTAAATACTCAGAATTTGAGATAGCAGCACACTTTAGCCATAAGATTATTGCGTTTTTTTATGAAAACGTTTATAAAAAGTTTAGATAAAGTTTAGACTAACTAATCACCTATGATCCTAAAAGGTATTCGATCAATACTATTTATTATTTAGTATACAACAAACCTATATGACATTTAAGTGTGATCAAAATTAGTTCCCTAGGGTTCAATCAATTTTCTACACTATGGCTAAAGTTTTTATGTCAATCAATTTTCTACACTATGGCTAAAGTTGTCAATCAATTTTCTACACTATGGCTAAAGTTTTTATGTCAATCAATTTTCTACACTATGGCTAAAGTTTTTATGTCAATCAATTTTCTATAATATGGCTAAAGTTGTCAATCAATTTTCTACACTAAGGCTAAAGTTTTTGTTATCAATCATATAATATATATATAATATAATATATATATATTATATATATATTATATCTATATTTTTTTTAATATAGGTATATATTTTATATCTATATATATATTATATATTATATATATATATATATATATATATATTTTACTTATATATATACTATATATATATATATATATTATAATATATATAATATAATATATATTATATATTATATATATATTATAATATTATATATATATATATATATTATATATCATATATACTATATAACTCTACTGCATCTCAACTGACTATCAAAAATTTTTTGACTATCTGAACTCCAAAATAGAGCATTCTCTCTCTTTTTCTCTCTTTCTCAGAAATCTTAATTTTCGTGTGATGTCAAACGTTCCGAGCCGATCTTGTGATGTTCTCTGGTTCTTCATGGTAACATTCTGTGACTTACCTACCATTTATTCTATCAGAAATCGATGTAGTCAGTTTAGTGCAGCTCAGATTCATTCTGGATAGATTAAATGTGAGGCAAGCATCTATCCGGAATTATCCCTAGTCAGTTAGCTGCAAGTCAATCAATTCTGGAATAGAATAAGATGTAGGCAAGTATCGATCCAGAAAATCTATCCAGAATGATCTTAGTCAGTTAATGCAGCTCAGATCCATTCTGGAAGATAGAATGTATGCAAGTACTATCCAGAATGATTTTACGTCAGTTAGCGCAGCTCGGATCATTCTGGATAGGTATAAATGGTAGGCAAGCAAGTCTATCCGGAATGATGCTCTAGTCAGTGTAGTGCATAGGTCAGATCATCTGGCATAGATAAAATGGTAGGCAGAGTATCTAATCCCAGAATATTTTAGTCAGTTAGTTTTCAGCTCAAGATCAATTCTAGATTTGATACACATGGTAGGCAAATATCTATTCCAGAATATCTTAGTCATTTAGTGTGCGCCCCTTACCTTGCAATCCTTGACTGTCTTGAGATGAACCCCACACATTACAAGACCTTTTCTTGAAATTCCAATCCCTTCTCCTTAATTCTGCTAGAACTCTTTCCTCCTCTGGGTTCTTACCGATCAATTTCCTTAAATCATATGATCTATGTATCTGCAAAAAAAAAAACTGCCCACGGTAGAGGAACGTTTTGACCTTTGGGCAGGCAAACTTGTAGTACATTTCTTTAGAATATCTACGGATGACTAAGCGTGTTGGCCGTGCAAAAAAAAAAAAAAAAAAAAAAAAAAAAAAAAAAAAAAAAAAAAAAAAAAAAAAAAAAACATTAATTGAGGTGATTTTCTCTGGCATGGAGCCATGCATTTTCATGCATGCATTAAACTAACCCTAACAAACCTTGGTTTAACTCTGCTTCTTCTAGTGCTATTCACCATAGGAACGCTACCCCTAGGAGTTACCGTCGTCTGCAAGATCCAGAAACTGAATAAATGGCACACGAGCATTTGTCTACAAGGGCTCCACCCACGAACCCCGCAACCTGTGAGTGCTACTTAAATTGAGCATAAAATTCTATTTTCATTGGGCTCCTCTATCTTCACGCCTTTTTTTTGGGCATTTATGCAAGCAGTGCAACTCTAACTTTGCTGCTTCCCCTTTCCTCTTCTAGCATCTTCTGATGGCACAACTGTCATCTTACCTTCTACTAAAGCTGAACTCTTCGCTCAAACTTTTAACTCCACTCCTGACGATTCTATAACTATCCCTCCTTCTCAAGCCCCTCCATCTCTTTTACGTCTAACATCATAATTTTCTTCAAAAGATCTCTCTCTCTCTCTCTCTCTCTCTCTCTCTCTCTCTCTCTCTCTCTCTCTCTCTCTCTCTCTCTCATCTTCTCTCTCTCTGAGTTTAAACTTAAGAAGGGCGTATGGTCCTGAAGGTATTCGTCC
>JABUQX010062539.1:2500-15631 GCA_015478945.1 Trachelipus rathkii | reverse complement strand
ACATTCTTCCAATGTCAAGAATTTTTCTTCTGCAAAGAAATATTTCGTTGCCGATCATGCGAGAACGCAGCCAACATTCGTTTGGCCTTTTCTCTCCTATCTCTCTTTAAGGTATCCGTGAGTAAATGACCTGAAAATCCTTTGTAAGCCCTTAAACTTTGTTCCTCTCTGACGATGCGCCACATAAAATTCTTAGGTATCTGCATTTCACGTAATATGATGGTTAGCTCATAAAGAGGATTTCACTCAATTCTTGCTTTTACAGCTTTGTCAGCTTTTCTCTTACAAAACTAGCGTCCTTCTATAACTTTAAGGAGTGATACTCGAACACAGTTCTAATACCTAGTGGTTGAAGAGTCTTGAAAATGGGATTATTTTTATATGCCACCGTTATGTAACATTATAACAAAAAACACGGTTTTGTTTATCGTTTCGCCCTGAAGTTATAAAATGTGCTACAGACAAAAAAATTATCTACCAAAATTATATCGCTTTGGACAAGCTAATTTCTTACCGAAAAGTAGAAACTTCAATTTTAATGCAGTATTTTTTGGAGAATATATATATATTATATATATATAATATATATATATATATATATATTATATATATATATAATATATAATATATATATTATATATATATTATATATTATATATAATATATATATATTTATATAATATATAATAAAAAAACAATATATTTATATATTTATTAAATATATATATTTATATATATAGTATATATATATATATATATATATATATATAATATATATATATATTATATATATATAGATTGTAAATATTGTATAAGATATATAATATATATATTTTATAGTATATATGTATATATATAGATGGTAAATATTGCATGTTAATCGGAATTATATATATAAGCGTATGGGATTGTTCATTTTCTATTTTATTGTCGTTTGATTAGTTCCTTTGTAATAAAAGTAGAAAGAAAGAATTGAGTGAGATATTCTGCTCGGAAAAGGGATATGAAGAATTTCAAACGAGTAATTGGAAGAATGAAAAATGAATTGGGAAAAAACAAGATAAACATTAAGGGAATAGCAGAAAAATGATTTAAATGCTACACAAAGAGAAGGATAGAAGAAGGGAATTTCATTGAATATTTTGAGTAATGATGATCAATAGATTTTTTTTTAATTTCAAGAACATATAAATGAGTCAATATAACAAGATGGAGCTAATGAAGTATTAAGAGATGGAATAATTGCTGCAAGAATAGCTTAAATCTAAATGGGCTTGTGCAAGGAAGATCTCTGGTTCGATATGTGGTATAAAGAATAAGATTTTTAATCCATTTTTTGTAGAAGAAGTAACTGAGATAACTCTACAAAGTCTACTTGAAAATATTTATCTTAGATTGTGGTAATTCTGGAGAGTTTGGTAAGATCTCTAAAAGACGTTTAGTTTTCCTTCTTTGATGATCTTGTCAGTTTAAACACAGAGATAGTAATATCTGAAGAAAGAAAATTTAAAAAAGTCTTCCTCTTTGTTGCAAAAATAATAATAACACTTCACTTATCTATTTGTAGAATAATTTTCACAGTACAAATACTGATCTATAAGTTAGACTCAAATGGACGTCATCCGGTAATAATGTCAATTGTTTTGCTGACCAGGTAGATTATATTTATATAATTCACTCTTCAAAGGAAAAACTTAAACCTGAAGGATAAAATCATTGTTTGAATTTTCAATCAATGTAATCCGAATCTCAATGAAGAAGATTTTTGTTTTTGCTTTGTCTTTTTTTTCGACAAAGATGTGCTTGTATTTTTCATCATTTTTTAAATTTCATAGGAAGTTACAATTTTATGTATTGGGTATGTTTATATATAAGATAATGATGGGGTATAAAAATCCATATTTTAAATGACGTATTTATTCAGCATTAATAAAGAAGTACCCTTCTGTTGAGATACTCACTCTCTCTCTCTCTCTCTCTCTCTCTCTCTCTCTCTCTCTCTCTCTCTCTCTCTCTCTCTCTCTATTCTTGAGAAATCTTGCGCTTATCCGATTGTTCACCTCCCTTTCTCGGCGACTTTCGTTCCTGAGTTTGGAGAATCGAAGATTTGGCTTCTCGATTGCTTAGTCGGCTGTTTACCTCCCCAGCTGAGATCAGAGTTTCTTTGGTGGCTTATTTTCGGGCGATTGAGTTTCGGAGAGAAGTAATAAGTCTGAATTAGTGAGTTTAGTGATTGAGTGAGTAACTCGACAAGTCGGGTTTATGTATTATTTCATTTCGACTTATGCTAAAATTTTGCTTGCGCAAGTTTTAGCATAAGTTCGAACATAAATTTAAATTTTTACAAATAATTATAATGGAGTACTACATTACTTCCCACGCTAAGCACAGAGTGAGAAAGTATGTAATAATAGTTTACAAGATATAATAGCAATTCAGTCATTTCAAATTTGAGAAACATAATTTGAGAGATTCGTTAAAATGCGCGCAAACATTCAAAACATTTCAATTAGGATAAAAGAATAATAAAATAAAATTACATAAAATTACATAAGTACTTTCAATGCAAGCATATCTAATTATGTTCGAAGACCATAAGTACACATACAAACTTTTGAATGCACAAATAAGTATAAAGAATATGTCACATATCACTTAATGACTGGTGAGTTCAGACAAAACTTGCCCAATACTTAATATTATTAAAAATATAATGAATATATAGTATAAAATATTTAAATTAAGATAATTTGCACATGAAGTTAGATTTGGGGGAGAATGTACTTTTGACCATTCTTGGATTTCCGACGGTAAATTCTTCTTTCTGTTGGCACCAGGGCTGCGGAGGTCGAAGCCGGAGTCGTGGAGTCTTGCAATTTTCCAGGAGTCAGAGTCGGAGTCGGAATCGAAAATTCTGTGCAAGTGGAGTCGGAGTCGGAGTCGAAAATTCCCTGTGTAAGTGGAGTCAGAGGTCGAGAGTTGGAGTCGAAAAAGTTCCTTTGTAGTGGAGGAGTCGGAAAGTCGAAAATTCCTGGTGTAAGTGGAGTTTGGAGTCGGAAAATCCTCTGTAAAAGTTATTTGAAGGTTCAAAAAAGGGGGGGGGGGAAACTTGTCCAAAAATGTCGGGGAAAATTCCATTAGAATTAATATTTTTTATTATTATTAATTATTATTATTAGTTATTATTATTATTTATTATTATTATTATTATATTATTATTATTATTATTATTATTATAATTATTATTATTATTATTATTAATTTTATTATGGATGTTTAATTCTTCAATATCAGTTGGGTCAAAAAAAAAAAAAAAAAGCGCACGGCTCTTTTATAATAAAATAATAATAATTTGCATTATAATTACGTTATACATTTGTTTCCGAAAATGATATACTCGTTATTTGTCTGTCATCTGCATCTTATGTCTTTAGGTTCAAGAACAAATCCAGAACTATTCATATACAGATGAATATCTAAGTAAAAAATTCCTGCATCTGTCCGCCTATCCTGCTCTAAAAATGTTCATACCACTTGGCACGAAAAGAAAAAAATTATCGCAATTTTCATTTTAAAATAAAAAAAAGTAGGTTTTGAAATTGGACAACGCTGAGCACAAAAACTCAACAAAATCGAAAAGGTACGTTCATGATATTGTAGGTATCAACCCATTTATGACACATTACTTCAAGTTTGAAGTGCATTCGAAAAATGTCTGGAAGTTGATACGACAAATGTCAAAACATTTGATGTTTATAGGATCAAAATCGGCTGAAAATTCGAATTTTATGTCCATTTTTAGGGAGTGCGAAAATTGGGCTTGACGTGAACCAAATACTTGGATCTTTCCTTTACCGTATAGGCATTTGCCCGATTTTTAGTTATAATTAGAATTCATATATGGATAAAAAAGTGATATATATTTCTTAATATTATCTTTCTAAAATATAGCAAATATATATGCGAAAAATATTATTCACTTTCAGTAATTGATTAAATCAAATTAATATAAAAAATTAGTTTATGTCTTAGTTATATTAACATCATAAGTGGAGCCACTACAACAGCGACCCCAACAACGATAAATTATGAATTATATGTACTGCTGTAGTTAGTCGTGAAGTCAGTAATATAATATATAATATTATATATAGTTTATATGTAAATATTTTGTTTGATATATATATATAATAGAATAATATATAATAAGTCACAATAAGTAATATTATTATCGAAGATATCTATGAATAATATTTTATTATTAGTTATATTTATAGTATAAGTAGATCGGATTATATAATATATATATAAATATATATGGGCTGATTACTTGCTAGATTGGTGCTTCTTTTAAGAGGCAAGTTCCCTTAAGAAGTGACGGGTTAAATTTAAAATCCGTATTGAAATGGATTTTTATCTGGTAAATAAAATTATGCAATGAAAGTATAAAATAACAAAACCCTTCTGTTGAGATACTCTCTTCTTCGTAGGTGAATTAGTAGTCACGAGCCTTTCCAGCGGAGTTTCCACAATTGCCTCTAACTCTCGTTTAATAGCGAAGATACTGATCCGAATTGCAAGTCCGGCAGAGCGTCTATTACTTATAAGAAATTTTCATCCATTATCTTGCGGTAGGGAATATTCTAAGAGAGAGTATTCTTATATGCATATATGTATGATTCTTCTTCTTATTGTTAATTTATTCTGACTTTATCTGACTGACGCTGAAAAGGGGAGGTTCTTCAAAGTCAGGAAAAACTGGCGAAGGTCTAAATTGTATTTTACGAGCTCCGCGGGCCCTGACGATTGTTGGCTATATCATTGTTATTATAGCATTGTCGTACTGATCATGCTAATGCTCGAGCGGCTAGAATCTTAGCCATAATTTACGATATCATAAGATAAAAATTTTTTACAAATTATTAAATAGTGAAACAACTACGAGTAACTTCTGCGCTAAACACAAGGGGAGTTGATCCAAGTATTCCTATAGTATAATAAGGAGGTACTCAATCTAGAATGTAATTCTTTAGATTCGTATCATCTAAACATAATATGTGCATAGTTAGTTCATATCAATGAGCAAATGCTTGCTCTTGAACGATTCTGAAGACATAATAAGGGCAGACATTTATAGCAAACATAGAAGCAAGAAAATGAGAATTGCATGAAACTACACACTAAATATATTCAAATTACACGGAGGCAATTAACACCTGTGTTACATTCCGAAAGATGGTCTAAACGCCATATTATACATATAATGAAATAGCGATAAATGTTAATTTGTAATACATAAAAAATATCAAATAAATGTATATTAAATAGGCTAATACACTACAGAAATTATAAGAGTTCGTAATCGTGGCATTTAAACAAGGCATATTTGCTTATATTCCGTTAGATATAAACAACATACAAACATGTGAATCCAAGGAAAGGTCTCTAATAATGCATAAAGTACTAAAAAATTTAAGGCGTTGTTCTAATGTATTACATACATTTGATTCATGATAGAAACAATTTGAATTATCACAAGTTTTAAATAGCACTATCACTTGACGTCAGAACCTCAGTCAAATCCAGGTAAAACAAATTCTCTCACTAATAAACTGCTTTCAACTTCATCCATGTGATTGTGATTCAATGTGAGACACGACAAGACTACAAATGTTTTCTCAAAAGCTCTAGTTAGAGAGAAACAACATTGCTGAATAGTAGAGTAAAGCGGAAGTTGCTTAAATTTTAAGGGCCGTTTAGTGTCACAAAAAGAATTCTTTACATATACATTGTACACAGGAGATCACCACACCTATTAAGAATTATAGAAAATCGTAATCTCATAAAGTTTGTTAGTAGTGAATCCGAGAAATGAATCTGTGCCCATAATCCAAGACTTTAAAATGATGAAAAGAGATTTATCCATACGTAAAGAATGGATTACCATATGTATAGAAGACGGGAAGTGCTTGAAATTAAACGTTATCATAGTCCATTTATATTTTGAGAAAAATTTCTTCATACATAAGAAGGGAGCGAGTACAGGAACACATTTAGAATTCGCGAAAATGGTAATCAGAGTTCGTAGTGTAGGAATTCCAATATGATGCAGGTATAATACTGACGGCCATTAATCCACATAGTGAATGTGAAACAGTAAAGTCCATGCCGAAAAAGAA
This sequence comes from Trachelipus rathkii, assembly GCA_015478945.1. Lineage (NCBI taxonomy): Eukaryota > Metazoa > Arthropoda > Malacostraca > Isopoda > Trachelipodidae > Trachelipus > Trachelipus rathkii. The sequence continues at coordinate 9,452 of JABUQX010062539.1, read as the reverse complement.
GTTTGCTGTGTCTAGCGAAAAGTTTATTTTCATCTAAGTAGAAAATAATGAAAAGTGAGAAGCAACAAAAACCAAAAATTTATAAAAATGATAAATTGAAGTCGTTTTATAATGTTTCATGCGATCATCAATTTCTCTCTCCAGAGTGCTTGTTAACATGATTGAGAAATTAATTTTGTCATTAATTGTAGGTTTTTTCTTTTCTTTCTATATGTTAGTATTGTTTTTTGAATAATTAACCTTGATTGGAGTTCTGGGTGTTCTTCTCCGGTCGAGCACCAATTAATATAGGGCCGAGTTACTGGCTTGATCTGGTGCTTCTTTTAAGAGCCAGTATTGATAAGTCGCTCCCTCGTATATAATGGATGATGGATAGAATTTAATATAACCATTAAGCTTTGAAATGATTTGTTTTATTCAAATAAGTAAATATGCAATGAAAGATATAATAACAAAAGTCCCTTCTGTGAGATCTCTCTCTTCGTTAGGCGATTGTTATCACAGCCTTTTGCAGAGCTCGTTTAACATCAATCTGCTTCTGCTGATTCCTCGTTTTAGCGAAGTGTGATGTTGATCAAAATTCTATTGAGTATCGCAGTAGCCCTTTCCTGGAATATATTTATATGTCTATCTTTGCTAGTGGTGAGGATTCTGGATGATGATTTTATTTCCTTTATGCTGATTATCTTCTGTTTTTTGGTAATTTATTCGGACTTTATCTGACTGAGATGAAAGTCGTCTTCATAACGTACGTGGTAACTATTAATTTATTGGGCTTTTATTTCATTCGAGGATAACAAATTGTGAATTCGGCCGGCAGAACTAGCAATACAGTGACATTAGAACTAAATAAATTAGACATACTAATGATAGAGTGAGCTACATTCTTCTCTCAGTAGTAGGATATATCACCTAATATATTATATAGGGCGAAACTATTTATGCTAAAAATTATATATAAAGTTATAGGATATATGGCTATTATTAAGTATGAAGATTAAGAATAACAAGATTATATTATAAAGAAAAATTTAAAAAAAGTTTAAATAAATACACTAAATATTTTAAAAATTAGTAAATAAGTTAAGTATATTTAATTTCCATAGTAATAATTAAAGATAAAGTATCTTCACTTTTACTTGATAATTAGAGTAATACTATCTCTATCTTACATCTCTCTATATATCATATATATCGCATTCCTCAACTCTACAAAAAACATTCTCGGCACAATGGTTCTCCCGCTGCCATTCCTTGAGTTTATTTCACTGATGGTAGCGGTTTTACCCTTTCAAGTGGAACTACATCTTCATCCCATTGTGGCCTCGAAACCTCGTTCTCCACAGAGCTCTGCCAGAAGATTCATGTTTGCTAGGCACATTTAAGATGATTCCCAATGCTGTCCAAAGTGACTTCTGCAAGCTCACAAAAAGGTAAAGGGATACTGGTTCTTAATCCGTTCTACTTCGCGCCCCTATAACTACGGCAAAGAAAGTCTTCATAGTTTCCACTCTTCTCGATATAATCTTCTTCATATATCTATTTATATACTATTTATATATATATCTATATCATCTATATATTTATATACTTTATATATATATATTAACTTATTCATTTTTCTCTTATACTATTTATATACTTATTTTCTTTTACTCGTCAGATTTAAGGAAGAATTAAACTCATCTCTCTTATTATAATATTATATAAATTACTTATTACATAGTAATTATATAATTTAGTATATTATATATAGCTAGTATATATACTTATCCGATTTTATATACCATATATCCATATTATTCTTCATATATACTATATATATATATATATATATATATATATATATATATATATATATATATATATATATATATATATATATATATATATATATTATAATCTTTTTTTGTTTTTCGCTTGGGTCTTGTTTTGTTTTTTTTTTTTTTTTTTTTATATATTTCTACTATATGTAACAACATTAAATTTCAGTGGTAACGAACATGATTAAAAAAATATATGGACCGGTTACGTTTACAAATTTTGTTAACTTTTAAAATTTTTTTAAAATTTTTAACTAAAGGAATACCCAAGGGAAACCGCAAAGAGCAGGAGTCCGGGTCTCTCGGCCTTCCGGGGAGCGACAGGGTAGGACTATTTCCCCCCCTCCGGGGAGGGTCTCCGGAACCCCCGCTCTTTGGTATTTGGGTGTTGCGGGGGTTCCTCCGCCCCTCCCCTACGGGGTATGGAAAACGTCCCCCCCTCTGTCCCCCGTCGGCTCGAGCCCCCTAATTTTTTTTTTATTTTTTTTATTTATTTATTTTTTATGTATTTTTTTAAATTTTGATAAGCTTTATACGCTGATTTCCAAATATGTAATTGTTTTTCTGTAAGTGTCAGGACTTGAATATTTAATTATGAAAAAAAATGGTTTTTTTTTTTGTTTTTTTGTTTTTTTACATTTTTGTAAAACTTTTCTCTTGATTCCAAATATGTATTGGTTTTTCTGTAAGTGTCGTACTTTTCGAATATCTACATTTAACAAAATTTAACAAAAATGTTTTTTTAAAAATTATTTAAAAATACTTCGAACTTTTGAATCATGTCCGTTACCACTGAAAATTCATTCTTGGTATCATATAGTACGCATATATTAAAAAAAAATCAAAACTGACCCAAGCCTAAAACGGGAATAGCCCTTATAAATATATATATATAATATATATATATATATAATAATATATATATAATAGTATTATATATATATATTTATTACTTATATAGTATACTAAAATATATATATATATACTATATATAGAGTTTATATTTATATTAGATATAGAGTATATCTAGTATATATAAGTATAATATTTGTAAAGTATTAAGTTGTATAATATATAATGTAGATTCGATATTATCATATTATTATTCGATATTAATATAATATCTATGAGGAAAAATATCAATATATAGAGGAGACTCCTTACATTCTCGGCTGGTGTGTAGCTCGTAGACTATCTACCTAGAGAACTCGATATCATTTTGCTGAATTTTCAGAAAACGCCGATTATGCCCCATTTCTATTTTGACAAAATTGGCTCTTACTATGAAGAAAATATTGATTACATAATAAATAGTAAAAGATTATTTAAAATGATAAACAAATGAAGGCTTGTTAAGATACCAGTTGCACTTATTGCTATTGGTGTTCCACCATTTTCAATTGCATTTAAAAAATTAAGCATATGAATCCTTGTAGCGGGTGCTGCGTTTAAAATTTCGTAGAAAATGCCGATTATGCCCCATTTCGGGGAATTTAGATTATTGTTCAATGTTGTTTGGTTCGTTTTTTCTAGATCCAATAAAACAACCTCGGTATTATTAAAAAAAAAAAAAGTTAAAATAAAATTTATTTGGTAAAAACTGGCACATTTCGGCTAATAAAATTAACTATCGATATTTCTTGTATGAGTTGAGTAAAAACTAAAAAGTATCTGTATCCCATATCTTTTTAACATCTACCTATGTTTTTTTTGTAGTAACAATAACTAGTAATTAATGTAACCATTAATTGTAAACTTGTAATGGTATATGGAATAAAATTTAGCTGGGAGTGTTTTACAAAAAAAATTATATACTATTTTTTTTGTTTTTTGTTTGATCAGTAATAAAAAGAAGATACCATTTACGTTTTCGTAATCCCGTTAATAGGTTCAACTTTTTGTGGGATATTGTGGTATATCAGAATTAGTTTGGCTAATTAGGAAAAAAAAAAATTAATTATTTATAATTTACAAATTTGTGTTAGTATTAAATTGATAATTTCAGAATAGGAATTTTTTAAGAGTCAAAGTGACATCATGGAAGCTGAAGAAAATCAAAGCAAATCTAGTGAAAGAAGGAAAAAGGTAGGCATGTAGGCTATTGTGCTTTTAAGTTTCCAAGTCTTGGTTTGTGACTGAAACTATTAACTTTTAGTGCTACAATGTAGAAACATAGAACATAGAAATTAAAGAGACAGTAAGAAGCCACATGGTTCTTATCAAGACTGTCAGAGGCAAACTAAATATTTATCAATTACCTGCCCATGCAATAGGCATAACCTACACCACACTCTAAGGCTTTTCAATTTCCTAGACAATGGCCAGTATAATATATATGCCAACTACAACCAAAAGCAAAAATTATAATTGAGGTACATGCAGTAATTGTGGAATTCTGTCGAGCAGTTAATATAAATATTGTATTGAATTTATAAATATTTAATGTACAAAAATGGTATCAACAAATTATTTGAAGTTTTGGTAATAGTCCAGCAGAAGCCTGGTAATACAGATTTTGGTAATAGTAGCGCAGAAGGGCTTCACCCCCGATTTTTATGAAAATCATATGATATACTTTAAGAAAATAGTAATTATTTACAATAAGTCCCTTATAACAGATTTTTATGAAAATCACAGCATAGACTCTAAAAAAAATAGTGATGAAGAATAAAAAAAAAGTTATTTGTTGGCCTCCTTAGGAAAAAAAGTTACCGACTCGCAAAGTTATGAATATTCCCATAGGGTTTTCTTATACTAGAACTGTGCGGAATTTCGTTTTTACGCAATTTACGATTTTGTTGAATTTAGAATGCGCGAGGCAAGGCAAGACTATGACCCACAGATAAACCATACTGTAAAAAGCAATATAAAAAAAATTAAATGCAACAAATTTTTTCGTTAATGTATATCCAAAAATTTAAGCCGTAATATATAGATTATATTTTATCAGTTTAATAATTTTTAATGGTTTTGGATTATAAATATTTTAAAATTTGTACGGCAATTTGTAAGTAATTTTTTATCAGTTAATAATTTTAAACAGTTTAGGATAATAATTTTTAATAGTTTTATAGTTAATTTTTTTTCAACTACGTATATATATATTTAGTTTTTATTTAAACTATATAGCGAATCGGGCGGGAGCGTGAACCCAGAGCCCGACCTCTTTAGGCAGGGGTGATCGGTCCACATCTAAAAAAATTAAAAAATAATAAATAAAAAAAAAAAAAAATTTCGCTCAATTTTTATTTAGCCACGACGAAGGCAGCAAAGAGTCGAAGGTAGTAACTACAAGTTTTTATTTAGATCATTGTTAATAATCTAGAAAAGTATTTGTGAGAGTGTGTGTAAAAAATGTTTAAGAAAATTGGTACAAATTTCCATATCAAATAGAAATTCACTATTTGAAGAATGTGAGTTTTTATAACTTCGTATATAAAATGAAAATTGTGATCGATTGTAAATTATTGTTTCAATGGATACACTCAGATATGTTAGCTTAAACTGGACAAAAGTATAAATATTTTATTGATCACAAGCAATATAGTTGCAAAAAAACGGGGCCAACTTGGGTCCCGATTCACCCCGGCCGTCAAAATTGATGGAGGGGGATGGCTCGGGAACCACCATGTTGTTTCGTATTTTTACGTATTATTACATTTTATGACGATATAATTAAGTTTAATGTTGAATAACAAAGTTACTTATATAAAGTGCAAAATTATCATTATTAAAAAATGAAAAAATTTTACATAAAAAAAATGAGTCAAAAAAGTGTCAAAATTTCTTTAGGGCGGGAGATAGGAGGATGAATCGGGACCACTTAATTTAGATGATATACGTATGATTATATTATATTCATTATGACATTTTTATTACTTAATTACGACTTTTAATATGATAAATATTATTAATATTAAGATAAAAATTTAAAAATATAAAAAATTGAAATTATACGTAAAAGACGGAAATTTAAACAGAGGGTCACGGAGTCACCCATCTCAATGAGGAGTGTCGGCCAGTCACCCCTCCACGGTCAGGCTAACTCAGCATTAAGCGTTATTCAAACTTTAATAAAACTTTATTATTACAATTACATTATTATTTTTTATACGATATCTAACAACGACAGAACATTTTGTGTGCTTATGACCGACAATAGGGCCGTGATTTACAAAAAAAAAAAATTTCCAAAAAGTGCATTAGATAGAGAGTCGGATGAGACCAAGTATATACACTAAAGTGTGATCCAGCGTTCACCCAGCACCGACGCTAATATATATATAATATATATATATATATTATATATATATAATATATATAATATAATCATAATATATATATATATATATATATATATATAGATGGATAGATAGATAAAACGGGGAAAACACAGGGAAAATGAAAAGTGTGCAGGGAAAACACAACAGGGAAAATAAAATTATCCAATTTATATCAGATCATTTTTGCTATGAATGACTACGGTTGTATCAGATTGTTCGGAATTGATGTTTTTAATTCAGCTAAATAAGGAGAGATCTTAAGCGAAAGGCTCAGTTTTGCTCAAGGGATGTATAGAAGGTGTTATTGTCTTTGAAGGAGAGAGGAAAGTAAAGAGCACAAGAAATAATCATTCATGATTCTCACTTCTTCCAGTACTTAGAATTTAACTGTTTAGATAATTATCCAAGAATATGGAGTAAAATTAAGTTTGAAAAATTTATAATAAATTCAAAATTTTTCTTCGCCTAAGAATTGATAATACTTCTTGGCATATTGAAATCTTAATATTAATATTATTTTTACATTAAAAATTATATTCACTTGCAGTAATCAGCGACAAAATTTAACTAATATTCTACTTATTTTATTTTACAGAATTGAATTATTAATTTGTATTATATAATATTTAAATATTAGAATGGCAAAAAAAATATTATAAAGCCAGTGAATTTAACAATGCTGGACTCCATCTGCATATCCAGAATGGAGTCAAAATGGACCTCAGAGAAGCGAAACGAACACTTACGCTTCTGTGGAATCTAAGGCAAGAAAGAATTATTGCCCTTCTATAATGGCAAAAGATCCCATTAAAAAGTCATGAAAGTAGCAAGAACAACCAGAGCATC